>JAODPA010130197.1:0-16973 GCA_025585075.1 Nepenthes mirabilis | reverse complement strand
GCGTTCTGAAACCAAATTTCAAACAGTTTCGAGTCAGATTGATTATTGAATTCGACTCCATTCGTCGAGTCTGGATCCTACATACCATTACAACAAATAAAAGGTCAGGTGTCGGCGGGATACTATCCCACCGAAAATACTCCGACGTTCAAGTCATTAAACAGCATTCAAATGAAGAAGGTTAGGACAAAAATGATAAATAATGAGAAGTGAAAAGAGTGTTTGTGACGATAGTTGGCTCTCGTCGTGAGAGGATTTTTGTAGCTCGAGAGGAGCGCTGGCTTTTGATACTGTGTTCTCGGGGAATGCAGGGACAAAGAGAGAGCCGGCATTCTGTAAGTATGAGAGCTTATGAGAACACTGTCTGAGTTTATGAGGGATTCTTCGCAGAAAAGAAAGCGTGGGGGCTTGTACGAGTGCTATGTAAGCTTATGAGAACTTTCATACCGGAATAGAGCGTGCCCTAGAGTGAGGATCCCATGGACATTTATAATTGAGATGTTGTGCATCCTTCCTTAAGTAGGAATGTTTGATTCTCGCGCCCTGCTGGGCTGGCTTCCTTTCTTGGCATGGGGATTTAATGGCGGTAATGGCTCCTTGAGTGGATTGCCTTTCTTATGTATTTTGTAATTTGTTAGGGTTTGCTGTAGAAAGGAGAGAGAATCTGACGCTTTCTTCGTTAGATGTGCGTTGAATCTACTAGTAATGTTACAATGGAGTTTATCTTTATGAGAGAGCGTGAAATCAAGAGAGAAGACCATTATTGGTTGAGGACGAAAGTGTGGGCCAAACTGGGCCGGGCCCACGTGAGGCTTGCACTTGGACCCTTGGGCCAGTTTATTGTGGTGTTTCCAATCAACAGAAATATTGACCATATCTGTGAGCCAGTTGCTCGTCCTAACGTCAGTCTTGGCCGATCTCTTTTACCTTTCGTCCGGTCAACGGCTCGCGTTGACCATCCAGGCACACATACGGGTCTTTGTGGATTTGGACCATTCCTCTTTCTTAGGTCAGCCCACAACGAGCGAACCCATTACTAGCCCTCCATACTGGTGATTTGAATACTGACCCCCAACATGTTTATGATGGGTCACGTGACTTGGTGTCCGTTAATATCCGCTATTTAGGGAAGGAAAGTTGACCGGAACTATTGATCGTCTGAAACAAAGTCTGGTGAACTCTTGTAAAAGGAGTTGACCGGATTCGTTGACCGTTTAGGCCAAAATTCGGAGAACCGCAGAAGGGAACTATGACCGGATTCATTGACCGTCTGGGCCAAAATTCGGAGAACCGCTGAAGGAAATATTGATCGGATTCGTTGACCGTCCAGGCAAAAATCTAGAGAACCGCCGAAGGGAACATTGATCGGATTCGTTGACCATACAGGCCAAAATTTGGAGACCTTGTAAGAGTTGGAGCGACGCGCCATCGTCAGCCGTTCTGTTAGACGAAAAGGTAGCCACGTGTCTACACACGGTGAATTTAAAATCCTGATAATTAATGCTCCAGAGGATCATATTCGACTGCGCTCATTCAGAAAACGACACGTGGCAGAAATGATGGCGCACGTTTACGAGGCGGTTAATCTAACTGGCATTCACACTGCCCTTTAATTTGTCCGTCCGTTTCACTTTTAAATTTTTTACGCTTTCCTTCATCTTCCTTGAGTGAAAATTTTTCTAAGTGTGGCGATTTTCTCCTTTTGTTTCCATGGCCTCTGTTATTGAAATCGCTGCAGTCCTCAGAGAAACCGACGTGAAAGAGTTGTATGTAGAGTACAACATTTCAAATGAGATTGTCTTCCGAGTCCCTGTCAAGGAAGATAGGGCATGCTCACCACTGGAGGGCTTCATTACCATCTACAAGGCCCACTTGAGGAACAGCCTGCGTGTTCCAGTCTCTGGTGAGTTGCTAGAGATTTCCATTGGACAGTTCCTCCAAGTCCCCATTGCACAGTTCCAGGCAAACGCCGTCAGTATCTGAGCACCTTCTGCATCTTTCTTCGTTAGCATATGAAGCGGTTGACGGTGGCGACGGTGAGAGTACTTTTCAAGTTTAATCAGGGCGCAGAGTAGATTTCTCTAGCTCTACGCGACGGTCTTCAGGTTAGTATCGCCATATATAGCTTCTTGAATAACTAGAAGAATCGGTTCTTTTTTGTTCACGTGGATGAGTCTTGGCCGTTGGCCAAGGGATGGGGTAAGGTGCCCAAGATTTACACTGGGACTCCCTCTGAGGTGGAGACTGAGTCCCTGGAGTGGCTGTTCAAGTTGGTGGAGGACCACCTTGTGGAGTTTCGGAAAGACCACTTGGTCTCACGTATTGAGGCTAAGAAGGCCAAGTGGGGGCCTCCTTCTCCTGAAATAAAAACGGAGAAGCACTCTAATAAGAGGAAGGATGGGGATCTCGTGATCAGGGCACCATCCATTGAGGAGTCTCCCTCGACTCCAGTGGTGAAGAAGACGACGTCGGCGGTGGGTGGAATGCCTTCTTAATCATCCTCCACCGATCCAGGGAATATTCTGGTCGGTCAACTTGTTGGAGTAGGAGATAGCTCCGACGTAGACGACGAAGAGTCCGCCATTAAGGTTTATAGGGCTAGGCCGAGCTCCGGCATCAGCTGCGTCGTTCCGGCCCTATTGCAACCGCAGCATTCGCCGCGATTGGAGCCTTCTACGGAGCCCATAGTGGAGCGGCCTGCTGATCCGCTGGTGGAGACACCAGCCAGTGAGCCCAATGGGGCGCTTGTTGAGCCTCATGCCATGCTAGTCATTACACTATTTGATGAGCCCACTTCCAAGGAGATTTAGGAGGCACAAGGAGCGTCAATTGTCGGAGATTGTCAATCGGTGATTGGTGTTAGAGCAGAGATTATGGGGGAGGCCGCCGCTGAAGAGCTTGCCCAGGCCGTGGAAAGGCCAGAGGAGCCTGCCGCTGGAGAGCCGGAGGGGATGGAGGATCTTATGACGGATGTACCGGAGGAGTTAGTGGCGGACGCCTCTGCTAGGCCTGCTCAAGAGGGTTCCACTTCTAATCCTCCGCCGCAAGAGCCAAGGTCTCGAGTTAGGCCAGAGCTGTCGGTGCGCAGGATTTGGCAGGTAAACTTTTGCGACTTGTTTTTCCCTTTAGTTTTACCGCTGCTGACACTTACTATTTTTGCAGACGGAAAAGGTTTCGGGCGCAGTTGTTAAGGCACTTGCCAGCGTGACCTGACGATCTCCGATAGGGATAAGGTGATTTCCTGGCTAACAAGGAGTTGGAGGTGCTGAAGGCGGAGCATCGGGAGAACGCAGATGCCCTAGAGTCTATGCTGGCCAATCTAGAGGGGGAGAACGCGTGGCTGAAAGAGGAGAATGCTAGTCTAAGAGAGGCTGTGGTGGCAGGTCTGGTAGAGGAGAACGACAAACTCAAAGAATAGAACGCCTGCCTGAAAGAGGAGGTCGACTGGACTACGTGGCGCATTGACCAGCGCATGGGGCAAATATCTACTTTGAAGAAATAGTTGGCCACTCATATTGGTCCCCATGAGGTTTCGAACATGCTGTTGGTACGATTATGGAAGGGGGCCAACATTAGCTGGGGCATCGCCAGGCTGGTGGACCGCAACTTTTCGGTTGAGTATCTTGACCCAGTGAACGGTCTACCCAGCGTCATAAGAGCCTTGTGGGGGAGCCGTGGAGTAGTCGAGGGTTGCCACCGCCTCCTTTTGGGAGCTCTACGCCTCCATAGTTTATGTACTCCTTATTTTTGTAATTGTTGTAATTATGAGAGAACATAATCAATCAAACGACTATTTTAGTGACATTATGTGTTTTTGCCTTTGTTGTTATTTTTAATCCCTTGTTGTTGAGTTATCTAGCCAATATTGTGTACGCAAGTTGACCGTCCGCCTTACTTGAGACCTGTTTGGCGCTTTTTGAAGGACTTGAGCCCCTTAAGAAGACTTCATGGTTGACCTAGATGTCGTGTCAAGCCTGATCTATATTCGTGTGAGAGTAAAGGCTTGGTGGCACTGCTCTAGTATGAACCTGGCTGCCAATATTTGGGGTGGGTTGCCCTGCTTCTGTCGATCGTCATTGACTGGCCACGCTATCTTCTTGTATAGGAGGTCGTCGCACGTGTTGTTTAAACCCCATAAGATTTTGACAGCAAACGGGCCACTTGAATGACCAATGTTTAGTTTGACCGTCAGTAGGCCATCTGGATGACCAAGGTTTAAATACGACCATTTATGGGCAGCTCGGATGATCAGGGTTTAAATACAACCACTCAAGGGCCGTCTAGATGACCAGGGTTTAATAACGAGTGGATGAGAACCCACTCGATTTAGGGGCAGTCTAGGCCGTCTGCGCAGTCCTACAAACACATAAAGCAAAGACACAAACATACAAAACAGAGAAGGAAGTAAAAGACAACATACAATACAGTGCAAATGAAAAAGAATACTTCTTTTATTAATTGGAAACAGTACATATACTTACAAGCATACATGCGGACAACCTACCTGGACCCTCATTCGAAGCAGCGTTTAAGGTGGGTCGTATTCCACGTCCGTAGAACCAACTTGTCATCTTGGTTCCGGAGTTTGCATACTCCGTTCCACAAGATGGTAGAGACTAAGAAAGGCCCTTCACAATTTAGAAAAAGTTTATTTTGATTGGCAACCTTGCCTGTGGCGTCAATGCTCCACAAGACCAAGTTCCCAACGTTGAACTATTGCGCTTTTACCCTCTTATTGTAATAGCGAGCAATTCGTTATTGGTAGGTCGTAGTCTGCATCCTGGTAGCGTTGCAGACTTCCTCTAACAAGTTTAGGTGCTCTTGGATTTTCTGGGAGTTGCCTTGCAGATCGAAAGATTCGACCCTAAGTCTTGGAAGCCCGATCTTGACCAAAATTACCGTTTCAATCCCGTAACAGAAACTGAAGGGAGTCTCGTGAGTTTGCTGTTTTGGAGTCATCCGATAAGACCAAACGGCTAAGGGTAGCTCATCCACCCAGGAGCTCTCGGCATCTTCCAACTTAGTCTTGAGACCGTGCAGTAACGTGTGGTTTGTGGCATTCACCTGTCTATTTGCTTGCGAGTACGCCACCAAAGTGTGGACCAATCTAATGCCCAAACTGGTGCAATACATGGTGAAATACTTTCTCGAGAATTGGGTTCCATTGTCGGTGACAATGATCTCGGGGACACCAAATCTGCTGATTATGTTTTATCGGATGAACTCAAGAGCGTTGTGCTCTGTAATCTTGGCCAACAGGATGTCTTCAACCTATTTAGTGAAGTAGTCGATACCTGCGATAATAAAATTACTTTGCCCTGCTGCAGTCAGAAATGGGCCGAGAATGTCAAGCCCCCACTGTGTGAAAGGCCTTGCTACCTGTAGGGATTTCATCTCAGCGGGCGGTTGGTTGTGAAGATTATCGTGAATCTGGCAGTTTTCACACTTCTTTACGAACTCGAGCACATCTTTCTTCATCATCAGCTAGTAATAACCTTAGCGCATGATTTTGAATGCTAGGTTCTTGCCGTCGATATGCAATTCGTAAATCCCGAGGTAGACTTCGCCTAAAGCGTAGTAGGGCTCCTCTGGGGTGAGGCATCGGAGGTACGGAGTTGAGTAACCACAGCGATATAACCGTCCATCGACCCGAGGTACCAGCCGGCCGTCTTCATGACCCACTTGGCTTCGTCTGCGTCTTTTGAGAGTGTTTTGTTCGTCAGGTATCTTTGGTATGGTGTCGTTTAGTTTTCCGCTCTGGAGATCTGCATCATTTTCTATTCCTCTGTGTTGGGAGTGCTAAGAATCTCCCACACATCCCTCAAGTATTGCTCCGGGTTTTCGGCTGTAGCCGCCATGGTTAGTTGGTCGGCCTTCGAATTCTGAGTTATGGGAACGTAAACAAGGGTTACCATATCAAATCTCTGGCTGGTCTCCTTCACCTTGACAAAGTATTTAGCCAGGTGAAGGTTGCATGCCTCAAAACTCCCATTAATCTGGTTGACGATCAGCTCAGAGTCACTATAGATGGTCAACTGTTTAGTTGAGCACTTTTTAGCTAGCCTTAATCCAGCCAACAGGGCTTTATATTTGGCAACGTTGTTGGTCGTCGAAAAGTCGAGTCTGAGCGAGTACTTCACTTCAAACCCGTCTGGGGTTTTTAAGACTACTCTGGCTCTGCTGCCTGAGTCCGTAGACGATCCGTCCACGTTGAGGACCCATTCCGGCTCTTCCTCTTATTGTTCCATGTCCTTAGGCGGCTGTTCCTCGAGAATTGGTGGCATGGTCTTGACGATGAAATCGCCTAGAGCCTGCCTTTTAAGAGTGGGCCAGGGCTGAAATTTGATGTCGAACTCTCCCAATTAGATAGCCCACTTTACCGGCCATCCAGAAATATCAGGTTTCTAGAAAATGTTCTTCAGAGGATGGTCGGTGAGAACAATCACGCGATGAGCTTGCAAGTAAGGTCTTAGCTTCTGGGCGGAGAAGACAAGTGCCAAGGCCAACTTTTTTGCGCGTGGGTAGCGCGTCTCTCTGCCGTTCAACGTTTTGCTCATGTAGTAACCGGCCGCTGAATGTCGGGATCCTGGTGCACGAGGACGATGCTGAGGCCATCTTTGACACCACTAGGTAGAGGTATAGCACCTTTCCATCCTTGGGTGGCGTTAGCAATGACGGGCTGGTTAGATATCGCTTCAATTTATCGAAGGTTGTCTGGCACTCTGCTGTCCACTGGAATTTGTTTGCTTTTGTTCCCCTTAGTGTCATAAAGAAGGGCTGATACTTGTCCCTTGACTAAGATAAGAAACGGGATAGGGCCACCAGTCGTCCGGTTAGCCGCTGGACATCTTTGACACTCCGTGGCAGAGTCATGTCCGCGAGGGCCTTGTTCTTCTTTGGTTTTGCCTTGATCCCTCGTTGGGAGACGATAAAATCCAAGCACTAATTGGCCCACGTGTCCTCTCAGAGTCACCACAGTCATCTGCCCAAATTCCTGCATCTCCAATGAGGCAAGCTCCACTGTAACGATGACCACCAGAATCAGTGCGCATCTCAGAAGGAATGCGCCAGAATTTGTATGCTATCTGATGGAGACCCTAGCAATTACAAAATACAGAGTTGAAGGAGATCAGCTTCTTGGACCGTTACAGCTATGGACGATGATCGCGCCTGCGCCAAGAAAGGCAAAGGTCTTAACAGAGCGTGCGCATCAAACCACTCAGCATAAGGAAGGCAACCCAAGGCCTTGGCTATAAAAGGCCATGGAAGCTCTCATCAAAGGGATGCTCGGAAGCCTACAAAAAATGCTCTCAAATACGCACAAAGACGCCCGCAAAAAGCCTTCAAGCAATCTCAAGCTCTCAGAAGTTCTTAATCTCTCTCGAGCCCTCTAGCGCTCTCTCACTCAGCTTTCAATTCCCAGTGAATTTTGGGCTGAGAAGTTCTACTCCTCACAAGCAATCCTGTAATTCACTCATCCCACAAATATATTACCGCCTACACAAAACACTCATTAGCATTCATAATGCATCTACTGCATCCAGTTTCTTATTTTGGAAGACCAATTACTGACTTGAGTATCAAAGTATTTTTGGTGGGACTAAATCTCGTCGTCACCTGACCTATTATTTGAAATTATGGTATGTAGGATCCAAAGCAAAGCAAACTGAGATCGGAATCCGACGGACAGCTTGACCAAAATCTATTCAAATTTGGATTCAAGACGTATTATTAGCGCCGTCAGTGGGAAGCTATTAAAAAGCTAACCACTTTTATCTCTGCAAATATTTTCTTCTACAAAGTCAGTACCACCAAACAGAATGGTGAACACGAGAGCCTAAGTTAGCATTCCCACTAGAGATGCTTCTACTGACCAGGATAACTTTGTTGATAACCTAGTCGGAGGGGCACCCGCGCCATTCCTTCAAAACCTGATGGAGCAGATGAGCAATATGAACAAAATGCTCTTGATGCTCTGCACCTGCCATGGCAAGAAGAAGCAGGGGGCTTCGCCCTCCACGGCTTCTGCCCAGACCTCTAGGAGAGGAGGCTAGAGGAAGAAGAAACCGACAAAGAAAGACACGAGGCCAACCAACTCTCATACTCTGGAGGCCTCCAATGCCCAAAGCCGTTCCAAGCTCGAGGGTCGCTTGGGCCACAAGACTTCGGATAAGAGTCCAGAAGGAAGGAACCCTCCGTATACTCGGGACTAGCCAAGGCCTCAGGCTCAGGAGGGAGCGTCCCGAAACGAACGATCCGTCAGTGGCAGTAGCCGGCCGGATACGCAACGTGCTGCCGAAAGAATGGAGTTGAGGACTTATCTCAACTCCATGAGATCGGGGAACGCCTCTCAAGTGGAGGCAAAAGTCGAGAAGATACAGAATTGTGTCTTCAAATATGAGATCTCGAACCACCCATTGCCGGCCAAGTTCAAGATGCCAACGCAAGATTCTTACGATGGGAACACTAATCCCATGGATCACTTCAGCACCCATCTGAGTCTCCAGGACCAGGAGGATTCGACGATGTGCCGATACTTTCTGCTCACATTGAAGGGAGATGCTCGGATCCGATTCCACCGGCTCCTATTAGACACAATCCGAATCTTTCGAGAGCTCACTGACCTCTTCCTGGCCCAGTACGCTTCTAGCTGCCGGGAAGAGAAGTAGGTATGACATCTCTCCCACATCAAACAGATACAGGAAGAGAATCCAAGGAAATTCCTGGGGCGCTTCGTAGCAGAGGCCAGGAGGTTCCCTAGGCTCATAGAGGAGATGAAACTTGGCAGCTTCATCACAGCCTTGACGTATGGAGACTTCTTCAAGCACCTGACGCATAAGAACTCGCAAACCTTCCAGGAAGCGGAGTCCATCACCAAGGCCTACGCAGCCGCTGAGAAAACTAACAAAATGAAGCGTCCTGAGAGGACCAACCAGCTTCACTCTTTCCCAGCCGATGGGAAGAGGAAGAACGGTGGCGGCAAAAATCCCCGCCGGAAGCAGTACAGGATTGGAGCAATGGATCACAAGGAGTACAGGTCGATCAACCTAACTCCTCTCAATGACACACAGGCCAACGTTCTCATGCAGATTCGTGGTGAAAAGTTTCTCAGATGGCCAAAACGACTAAAGAACGCGGATGGAGAAAATCTAGCTAAGTATTGTAATTTTCGTCGATCTCTGGGAGACACCACGGAGGATTCCAAGACACTCTAGTGGGATATTGAGGAGCACATCCGGAGGGGCCATCCCTCCAGGTTTGTTAAGAACCTTGTGCAGAGTTCCAACGCCGCAGGCACGGAAAGACCAGATCCATCCCAACCACTGAACCGGGTCGTGGCTGACGTGGTCAACATGATCACGGTCTAGACAGCCAAGACCCAAGTGGATCACAAGGAACAGCAAGCCGGGAGGAAGAAGCAGAAAACAGAAGAAAATGTCATTAGCTTTAGTGATAGTGATAAGAATCATGTAACTTTCCTACACGCCGATCCCCTTATTGTATCTACACTTGTTTCGGATGGTACCGTGGATTATCAACTGAAATGAGTTTTCATTGATAATGAAAATTTTAAAGATTTGTTCTATCTCGATACTTTGTTTAAACTTGGATTAAAAAAATCAGCTAAAACCTGCTGAAGGGCTACTCTATGGCCTAGACAATGAGCCTGTGGCCGTCTAAGGAACGATACTATTGGAGGTCACCATAGGCATGTACCCTAGAGCTGCGAGTCATACACTTACCTTCTTGGTCGTCAACCTGCCACCTGTATACAACACTATCCTAGATAGGCCAGGCTTAGTAGTATTCAGAGCCGTCACTTCAATAACGTATTTAAAAATAACATTTTTAACAGCATGCGGTATCGGCGAAATGTTGGGTGGCCAAGTGACTGAACGGACAAATTACAGGTCTTAGATTGCGCCAAGCAGTAGCGGGCGGCCTACAGGAGAGCTGGACCTTCGAAATAAGACAACCTTACAGTAGGCACAACCCGACGAGGAAACCGACCTAGTACCAGTAAATCCAAAGGACCTGGAGAGGTGTGTGCAGATTGGAGGCTCACTCATCGGGCCACTGTGCAACGAGCTGATAGCGTTCTTGAGATAGAATGCTGACGTCTTCGCTTGGATACCCGCTGACATGCCTAAGATCTCGGTTGGAGTAATGATCCACATGTTGGATCTCGATCCCAAACGTAAGGCCATCAAGCAAAAGCGGAGAAACCATTCAGTGGAGAAGCTCATTGCCATCAACGAAGAAATAAAGAAGCTTTTGGATGCCAGCTTCATTAGAGAAATTCAGTACCCAGATTGGCTCTTCAACATCGTCCTGGCAAAGAAAAGTAATGAAAAATGACGGATGTGCGTCGATTTCACCAATGTCAACAAAGACTGCCCAAAAGACAGTTTCCCTTTACCTAGGATCGACCTGTTAGTGGACTCAACTTCTAGATACGGGCTACTGACCTTCATGGACGCATACTGGGACTACAACCAGATCCAGATAAGCCCCGAGGATGAGGAACACACCTCGTTCAAAACCGATCAATGCACATATTGTTATAGGGACATGCCTTTTGATCTGAAAAATGTAGGTGCCACCTATTAAAGGTTCGTGAACAAAATGTTCGAGAAACAGATCGGCCGCAATTTGGAGGTGTACGTCGACGACATGCTTGCCAAGAGAAAGGCCACTACCGACCATATTCGCGATATAACTAAGTCCTTTGAGGTACTTCGCACGTACCAGATGAAGTTAAATCCTTCAAAGTGCATCTTCGGAGTATCCTCAGGGAAGTTCATGGATTTTATCGTCTCTCGGCGAGGGATCGAAGCAAACCTAGAGAAGATCAAAGCCCTCATAGACGTGTCTCCACTGCGTAACATTAATAAAGTCCAGAGGCTAATTAGACGACTGGCAGCCTTGTCACGCTTCTTGGCAAAGTCGGGAGGACAAGTATCGGCCTTTTTTTAATATTCTATGGGGGACTAAAGCAAACGACTTCTAGTGGACAGCAGAGTGTCAGGCAGCTTTCAAAGAGTTGAAGCAGTACTTGGTCAGTCCGCCACTACTGACATCACCCAGGGACGGAGAAGAGCTATACCGCTATTTGGTGGGGTCAGAAGTAGCTCTTAGCTCTGTTATTATTCGTCAAGATTACGACTCTCAGCAGCCGGTCTACTATGTGAGTAAGACGTTGACCGGCGTAGAGACATGCTGCCCACGCACTGAGAAGCTAGCTTTGGCACTCGTTTTCTCAGCCCATAAATTGAGACCGTGTTTCCAGGCTCATCACGTGGTAGTCCTGACTGACCAGCCACTGAAGGGTATCTTTCAAAAACATGACGTTTTTGGACGGCTGGTTAAGTGGGCTATCTAGTTGAAAAAGTTCAACATCGAATTTTGACCCAGGCCAGCCATCAAGAGGCAGGCCCTGGCGGATTTCATCATCAAAACCATGACCCCAATTATCGATGAGCACCCCAGTAAGGACACGAGTCACCACTCAGAAGAGCCGGGATGGGTTCTCAACGTGGACGGTTCGTCTACGAACTTAGACAGCAGTGCGGGAGTAGTCCTAAGGACCCCAAATGGGATTGAGGCGAAATACTCCCTTAAACTCGACTTTGTGGCTACTAATAACGTTGTCGAATACGAAACCTTGTTGGTCGGATTACGACTAACTAAAGAATGCTCAGCTAGGCGGCTAACCGTCTATAGAGACTCAAAGCTAGTTGTTAACTAAATCAATGGAAACTTCGAGGCGTGCAATATTATCTTGGCCAAATATCAGGCCAAAGCGAAGAATGCCATCCGGAGATTTGACAAGTTGAAACTGGTCTGTGTCCCCAAAACTGAGAATTAGAAGGTTGACCAACTTACCAGGGTAGCAGCGGCCAACGATCCAGAACAATACTTGAGGGACATGAGGGAGGTTTTGAGCAGTCCCAGTGTAGAAGAACAGGAAGCGATGTAAGTCTCTGACGCCCAAAACTGGATGACGCCCTATTAGAGATATCAAGTAGACGGAGCACTGTCAGAGAATGCGGATGAGGCCAAACCGATCAAGAAGACGGCCGGTTGGTACACCATAGTCGACGGACGGCTCTATCATCGTGGATACTCAATTCCGTACCTCCGGTATCTTACTCCTGAGGAGGCCAACTACGCATTGAGCGAAGTCTACCTCAGGATGTGTGGGTCACACATCGGTGATAAGAACTTAGCATTAAAGGTCATGCGCCAGAAATATTATGAAGAAGGACGCCTTGGAGTTCGTGAAGAAGTGCAAGAATTGTCAACTCCATGGCAATCTTCACCACCATCCGCCTACAGAGTTGAGATCCCTCCATGTTCATTGGCCTTTTGCGTAATGGGGCTCGATATTTTCGGCCCATTTTCCATCGCGACTGGGTAAACAAATTCATCATCACGGTCATTGACTACTTCACCAAATGGGTTGAAGCCGCCATGCTGGCCAAGATCACCGAGTATAATGCCTTAAAATTTGTCTGTCAGAGCATGGCGAGCAGATTCAGCATTCTTGAGGTCATCGTGACCAACAATAAAACCTAATTCTCGGGGAAGCACTTTACCAAGTATTGCACTAATTTAAGTATTAGATTGGTCCATACTTCGATAGTATACCACCAGGCAAACAGACAAGTGGAGGTCACCAACCTTAATTTTAAAGGTGGAGGATGCAGGGGGCTCCTGAGTCAATGAACTACCCTCTGTCCTACGGTCATACTGGAAGACTCCAAAGGAACTAACTCACGAGACACCCTTTAGTCTCTGCTACGGGACTGAAGCGGTAATTCTGGTCGAGATCGGTCTCCAAAGTCTTAAGGTTGAAACCTTCGACCCACTTGGTAACTCTCAGAAGCTCAAAGAACACCTGCATTTGTTGGAAGAAGCCCGCAACGCAAGCAAGATACGGATAGTAGTCTACCAACAATGAGTCGCCCGCTATTACAATAAGAAAATGAAAGTACAGCAATTCAAAGTTGGGGACCTAGTCTTGCGAAGCATAGAAGTCACAGGCAAGACAACCAACCGTAACAAGCTTTCCCCAAATTGAAAAGTCCCATTTCTAGTGTCAGTCGTTCTGCGGAATTAAGTATACAAACTCCGAACTCAGAACGGTAAATTAGTTCAACGAACATGAAACGCGGTCTACCTAAAACGCTACTTCTACTAAAGACCCAGGTAGGTCATCTGCATGAGGATGCTTGTATCATATATTGCCATTAATAAATGAAAATTATTTTCCATTAGCATTGTACTATGTATCTTTTCTTTCTTTTCCTTTTCCATATAAATGCTTGCTTGCAGGTTACACGAAATAAACGACCTAGACTGACTATAAGTTGGATGGGTTTTCACCCGTCCGCAATTAAATCATGGTCATTCAGGCGACCCATAAGTGGTCGAATTAAATCCTCATCATCTAGGCGGCCCGTAATCAGTCGAATTAAACCCTGGTGATCCAGGAAACCCATGAACGGTTGAATCGAACCTAGGTCATCCAAGCGGTCCGTAAGCAGTCGAATTAAATCCTAATTATCTAGGCGGCCTACAAACGGTCGAATTAAACCCTGATCATCCAAGTGGCCTGTTCGCGGTTTGATTCCAAACCTTAGGGGCCTAAGCGGCATGCGTGACGACCTCCTCCAATAGGAGCTAGCGTTGTCAGTCTGTGACGGTCAACATCCCAGGAGCCAGTGCTCCAACCAAAAGCTGGCCGCCCAAGATCAAATGTGGGCAGCGCCACTCAAGCCTTAACTAACAATCGACTTGATATGACCTCAGGATCTACCCTGATATCTCATTGAGGACTTAATTCCATCTGAGAGCGCAACAAGCGTCTCCAATGTGTGAGACCGATGGCCAACTCGCATGAAGTGCACAAAATAGGCCGGCTAATATAAAGGACAAATAGCTAAAGAAACAGCTAATAAAAGTAGAGTCATGAAATGCAGTATGTTAGTAAAAAACCGGTTTTATTAAATGATAAAATTATACTTACAGTTACAATAAAGGGTACAAAATTTAAGGAGCAAAGCTCCCTGAAGGAGGTGGGAGAGGCTCCTGCGCACTCTGGGACTGAACCACGAGAATCTCACGTCACCGAGCAGAATGGTTTACTAGGTCAATGACACCAACGGGAAAATTGGGATCCACCAGTTGGACAACGCGACGACTAATATTGATGCCTTCCCATAACCGTGCCCATTGTGCCTAAGAAACCTCATGGGGGCGTATGCAAGTAAATATGTCGTTCTCCAACGAAGCTATCTTCCTCAGAAGCTCATTAGCATGACCCATCGCTCGGGCAGCTTCGTCTTCCAATCTCGCATTTTTTGCTTTCAGCTCAGATAACTCGGACTGGAGAGCGGCCTTCTCCTCTAAGTGTTGGGCCCCCTGTAGATCCATCTCCTCTTCGAGCCAAGTGATTTCCTCGTCACGATCTAAGGCCACCAAGGCCCCCAGGATCTTTTCCTCCTGCCAAAAATCAAGGAAGTAAAGCAACAACAATAGGGGAAGAAGGGAAGAGAAGCTTCGAAAAGTTACCAGCTAGACTTTTCGCTACCTCCTTACTAGCTTGCTCCGTGACCTTGGGGCTAATGGCATAGGACTGGGAGAGGCAGCCTCCTTAGCACGCTCCGCTAAAACTTCAACAACAATCTCCTCCGCTAGCCCAACGCTGAGGTCAGCCACTTCCAAGAGCTCTCTAGCAGTTGGCTCCTTAAGCGCAGGAGGCAGCTCTAAGGCTATCTCCTGTAGCTCAGCTTGCGGCTTATCAGCTGGCTCCATTATGGCGGCTAGCTCCTCCAGCTTGGCTCGCGGCTCATCAACTGGCTACATCCTGGCGGCTATAAGTGGCTGTTCTATCGGCACGGATTGAGCCGCTAAGCCCATCGGCTGCGATAACACAACGACCACGCCACTTGTTGCAGCACGTGGCATGGGCTCGCACTCCTCCACAGCCGCCTCCACTCCAGAGCGCTCTCTGGCTCCAGCAAGCCATCTGGCCGTCACGTAATCCGACTTTGTGGAGGAGGAAGGCACTTCCGTCGCAGCCCTTTTTTGCCTTGGACTGCTGAGAGTGTCGCTAGTGAAAAGTGTGCTAGCTGCATCAATGGAAATGGCGCCAACCTTCCTCTTGCGCTGTAATGGTGGTCTGATCTTCTGGACCGGAGAAGGAGATCCCTAACGAGCTTTCTTGGCTTTCTCCATGAAAACCAAATGATCTCTCCTAAACTTGTCAAGGTATTTCCTCACCAGCGCCAGTAGTAGCTCCACGGGTTCCATCTCATCATTCTTGGGTGTCCCGGTGAAAATCCCGGGGACCTTGCCCCAATCTCGGGATAAGGGCCATGAGTCACCGACGCGCACGAAGAAGTAGCGGTCATTCTAATTCTTCAGTGAATCGTAGATAGCCTTACTAACATGAAGGTCTCTAGGGGACAGGGAGATCCAATTCCCACTCTGGGTGAATCGAAATATCACCCTAACTGCCTCCTTTGTTAGCATCCGTGAATGCTGGTGTAGAAAGATACATAGCGTGCAGAGGAAGCGCACGGCATTGGCGGGGAGTCATACGATGGGAACTTTGAGCGCTGTAAAAATTTTCAATAACTCCTTAGAAACAGGAATGCGAAGCCCACTCATCAGGTGAGCCTCGTACACAGTGATGTAGCCCCAAGGAGGAAAGCAGGCCCTGACATGCTCACTGGGCATCACAGGGATGATCTCACGTGGAATGTTGAACTCCATGTACAACTCTCTCACCTCACCATGGATAATCACAGAGGCAATCTTGAGAATAGAAGGAGCCATGGAAACAAAGGGAAGAAGAGTAGCAGAGACTTAAAAAATTTTCAGTGTGGAAAATTTGAATAGACAGACTAGTTTTTGTAAAGGCATGTAACCGTTGGTAAGGTAACGCCTTGAAAAAGCACGACCATTATGGTTGACATGTGTCGCAACTGGAAAGGACGCAGTCGAATTAGATCTCCTGCAGAATTAATTATCGGGATCGTAAATTCACTGCATGTTGACACGTGACAGACTTTTCGTCTGACACTTCGGTATCATGATGGTGTGTCGTTTCAATTCCGACAAGTTCTCCGGATTTTGGCTAGAGAGGTCAATGAATCCGGTCAACATTGTTTTCCTCACAAGCTCTCTGAATTTTGGCCAGAGGATTTTGGCCAGAATGGTTAACGAATTCGGTCAGCGCTACTCTTCACGCTCAACTCTCCGAATTTTGGCCAAAACAGTCAACGAATCCGATCAACACTGCTCTTCATGCTCAGCTCTCCGGATTTTGGCTAGAACAGTCAATGAATCCGGTCAACGCTGCTCTTCACGCTTAGTTCTCCGGATTATGGCAAGAGCGGTCAATAAATTCGGCCAACATTTTTATTCCTGCCAAGTTCTCCGGATTCTAACCAGAGCGGTCAATAAATCTAGTCAACATTTCTTCCAATTCATGGTCTTGTCTATAAAAGGCCATGAAAGCTCCCTTCAAAGGCATGCTCGGAAGCCTGCAAAAAACGCTCTCAAATATGTACTAAAACGTACACAAAAAGCCTTCAAGCAATCTCAAGTTCTCAGAAGTTCTTAATCTCTCTCAAGCCTTCTAGCACTCTCTCACTCAGTTTCCAATTTTCAGCGAACTTTGGGCTGAAAAGTTTTACTCCTCACGAGCAACCTCATAAGTCACTCATCCCATGAGTGCATTCTTACCTACACAAAACAATCATCAGAATTCATACTACATCTGCTGCATCCATCTTCTCATTTCGGAAGGCCAATTACTTATTTGAGTATTATGGTATTTTCAGTGGAACTAAATCCCGCCGTCACTTAATCTCTTGTTTAAAGTTGTAGTATGTAAGACCCAAAATTAAGTAAACGAAGATTGAAATCCGACGGATAACTCAATCCAAATTTATTCAAAT
>JAODPA010130186.1:0-16976 GCA_025585075.1 Nepenthes mirabilis | reverse complement strand
ATTCTAATTAAATCGGATAAAAATTTGGGATATTACATTCTTTTCCACTTATAAAATTTTGTTCTCAAAATTTAACGAATCTCAAAACTTAATAATAGAGGGATAGTTCTTCCAGATTTCGCCTCCATATTCTCAAATCACTTTCTTGGAGAGACAATTATTTCTAACAAACCTTAATCATTCAAATCATTCTAATCTTCAACGTCTTATCTAAAATCGAGATGGAAACCTTATTATAAGATAATTCCTAATCTCCCACAATGGTTAAACCCGATCATAACCTACTTCCTCAATTATTGGTACCTGGGAGATATCACGATAATCTACCCAAATTCAAAAATAAGCCTAATTATTGGCTAACCCTCTAATTTAATATAAAATCCAAATGAACCAACAGGCTCTTACCCCGATACCTCTAATGCCTCGAGAAGGATCTTCCACTTGGGACCTTAATCTCATTCTGAAGTTTCTGAGCCAAGGGCCCACAGGCTTCCACTGCGCTACTTTGATTAACTATTTATGAGGATACTAGGAATCCTCTTGCAACTCATGTCTATTTATTCAAATTAGACTCCTAGGTTTTCTTGCAGTTGTAAACCTAATAAAAATCCTAAGGACATCGATACGACTAAAGTAAAGCCCAAAATCTATAGATTATAATCAACTTAGGTAATGCAATCGAAAAAGTCATCCCAAAACCTCAAACTCGAATATTTATCAAACTTATCATCCCGTTGGCATATTAGCGAGCCAACTAATCCTATCCTCACTATCATCCAAGTCACAAGAAATGAGCTATCCTAGTTTGCCTATTCCACAATTACCCACACAGTATCCATAATTCTTGCTACCCTAACATCCCAAAAACCGAAACGGCGAGGGCTTCTTAGCTCATAATTATATGACCTCACTACTCCGGAGGCAACTCTTCCTCCTAGAACCAAAGACAGAGCACTCACTTTGCTTAAATTTTAGGAGCTATTCAAGATTCACCCTACAATATCCCCTATGGTGCACCGAGACAATGTCCAAATCGAAGATTTTTGACATCCAATTATCAGCAATAATATTCACCTTTCTTAAAGGACACCGAAGTACCCCTTTTAATCCTTAAGCAAATAACCCGTTAGCACGTCGAATGATCCATCTTCTTTCTGATACAACTCCTCAAACCTTAAAAATTATTAAATATAACTATCTCCATAAGCAACACCTATAAATCCTCAAGGCAAGGACCTCAATGGCTGACCCCAAACTATGAGTGGGGTGATTTTGATCAAAGGCTTTCCACCCTCTTAACCAACGGCAACCACCCATACAAGTCACGAGAAACACAATCCTAAAGCTTCCTCAAAAGGATTATATTCTACTATAACTTACTAGACTCATCAGGGGTCAATCCAAATAATAAGGTTAATAACTAATCCTTAATCCCTTGAAAACTACCCTTGCATGGCCCATTCCGATGGACGATGATCATCTTAAGCCAAACGCCTCACAACGCCACAATCCTCGAGAAATACTTATCAGATTACCCTTCCCTGTTTAGCTAAACCCAAGAAGCTACACATCTTCGAGATATCAATCAATCCTTCCTAAATAAGCCATTACTCCAAACTCTAAAGAATTGCATTCATATTATCGAAGAAACCATAGGCTCAATATAACACTTCTCCTTAATCCAACTTACATTCTTTTCCGAATTGAGCACACGACTAACTGTCTTTTGCCATCCATGTACAATCCTCAAGTAGGGTGTACACACCCTATTGATTCTAGGAATTTATCAATGAGGCCATCATGTCCTTGACTTAAACATGACTGGAAGATCCAATTTATAAAGCCCATAAAAGGCCAACGATCCTACAAAACCCAAATGGTATTATTAGAACTCGTAATGGCTATACCTTAATTTTGGAGGCTACCACAGGCACAACCCTCGATTACCCATACTTTGGATACAAATCAATCCTAGAGATTATCAAACCTATAGTGATGGATCAAATAATCACTCATTACTTACAATGCCTGATTATCACATCATTTGTCTCCTGAGTAACCAAATTTCAATTATTCACACAAAACTTTATCAGTTTGTCTTGCTCATCTAAAAAGTATTGAAGCACCTCATGGCAGAACACTCAGTTCTCATCGGTTCTATGCAGAGTCCTCAAAATTGGGTGCCAATTTTGGCACAACTCCACACAATCATCAATTTAACAATTTGGAGATAATTCGGCTAATTCTTTCCTTTATGAGAACATCCTCAATATCAAATCGAGCCTTAACGCCACAATGCAATTAAACTAGCCCAACCAATCATATTTATAGATTTGAGAAAATATTGTAGACCTTGATACAACTAGTATAAGGCTTACGATCCTCAGATAAAAAAATAAGCTTAGGAGACCTCAATAAAACATAGATTCTGGTTCCTAAAATAACACATATACCGAAGTATCAAGATCTGGGAACGTTATCTCCTACAATGATGAACAACACTTCTACACTTTGTGCCATCATTGCGAAGTTTCGATTTAAGGTACTAGGCTCCTTAACTGTCTGACCCATGAGATAAGGGCAATTCCTAATCATGCCGTCGAACTATCTACATTTGAAATATGCTCTGAGAAATCCCGTCGAAATAAGATATTCATCCATAAAGCATCCATGAATATATCCTACGATATTTCTTTATCCTCAAAGCCCATAATTCTTTTCACGTCAACCACTCGAGGTCGATTTCACCTCCTATCTGATAGGGGTAACATTACCTTATCTTCTTCTGAACATTGGATGACCACAATATCATCTTAATTCTTAGGATCCATATCCTATCCTCTATAGGATTTGAGCCACCCAAAAGTTTAGGCGCTTAAGCATCTCCAAATCGATTATAAATCGACATCCTAGAACTCGTTATACTAGAATTGACTCTAAATTATTCTATCTTCAAGTTATTGATTTCATCCAATCCATTATGCTTGTTCATTTTATTCAAACATCCATTCTTAGCAAATTACTACCCTGAGGACCTCAATCCAGAGCCGATCAAACCTAAATTTCGAATCAAAACCAATTAACCTAGGCCTTGGATCAATACCGATCAACTCAAATACTAAATCGGCACTAATCAAATTTAAACC
The DNA here is from genome assembly GCA_025585075.1 of Nepenthes mirabilis. Classification (NCBI taxonomy): domain Eukaryota; kingdom Viridiplantae; phylum Streptophyta; class Magnoliopsida; order Caryophyllales; family Nepenthaceae; genus Nepenthes; species Nepenthes mirabilis. The sequence goes on along the minus strand of JAODPA010130186.1, from coordinate 13,830 downwards.
TCAAGGTGCCTCCCTACAGCTCCTCTCAACCCCGTCGTCGACTATTACTATGAATAGGCCTTCACATAGGAGCCATTGTAGTTATTAATATCCCATCTGAAGGCAACGCAATACGGGTTAGGTCATGTTTTAGACACTAATGAGGACATTTTTTTTTGGTAAGTAAAACTGTGTTAAGGGTAAGCTTTTTATAGTGACTGGCCCCACCGCACTGCGGCCCCATAACCTAGAAACCCCGAAGGATTTTTTGGGATGCACAGTATCACTTTATGCTTCCGCGGAGAATTGAACCTGGGTGGTGGAGGAAAGAGAAATCTTTTTTAACCACCAGGCCAATGCCGCTTCGGCCACTAATGAGGACCTTATAAGCTAGACAACTGACTCCTTTTCTATCTCTGTCTTAGTTCAAGCCTAAGTTAGCCAACCAAGATAACTAGATCTATCTAATCTGACTTAACTGTCTTATGCCTATGTCTACTTCTCCAATCAATCTTAATCTATCCTAAATTTCTGCATACTATTCAAATCAAACTTAAGGTATCTCATTTCTCTTTTTTTTTTGGTAAGTAAGTATTTTGGATTAATGGGAGAAAAAATTATAAAATTAATATTTTATCTCCAAGTATTATGACTTGGATTTAAATCATGAAGTGCTAGGGCATTCCCCGAGTAAACGGTACATTAGATAATACATAAAAGCCTCTAGGAGGACATCGTTCATCACATTTAATAAATTTCCTTCATAAAAATTATGAGATATGGATAAGCGTCAAAAGCACCAAAATCTGCACCAGGCAACGCAATTTTCTTCATCAGAGGAAAACAGTAGCCGTTCAAACAAAACCCCAGAGCAGACCGGCAAATAGAGTACAAAGCACTCCGGCTTCATCAAGCTCAATGCCACTCCGGCCTTAAAAACACGCAAGTCACTCCAGCATTCAGTGAACAAAATTCACTCCGGACTTACACAAGGCCACTCCGGCCTAATAAAGAAGCATGCACTCCGGATGTTATGCCACTCCGTCCTCAAATTGGGCACTCCGGCAATTGTTGAACTGAAGGCACTCCGGTCTCAAAGGAAACATGGCCACTCCGGCAAGTGTACTCTGTCCAAAAGAGAGTGGCCCGATAACAAAGCCACTCCGTCCAACAGAGAAAATGGGCGCAATAGAGCCATTTCACTCCGTCCTTCAAGACGCATTTGAAAAGCCACAAAGGCCACTTCGGCTATTAAAGCCACTCCGGCTTTTGAAATGCAAACTGCCATTCACTCCGGTCTTTTTGGAGAAAGCCACAAAGGCCACTCCGGCTTTTAAATTCACTCCGGCGTTTAACAAGCAAATTGCCACTCCGTCCTTAAAGGGCACAAGGCCACTCCGGCCTTAACTGGCACAAAGCCACTCCGGCCATAATCCACTCCGTCCTTAAAGAGCACAAGGCCACTCCGGCTTTAAGGGGCATAAATCCACTCCGGCCATAATCCACTCCGGTCAAACTAGAGAAGCAAAAAAAAGGATCCAGGCTGCCCCAAGGAGTCGGTAGCTGCAGGTCTTCATGCATGAGAAGTCTGATTTTTTGCAGCTTTACGCCGCCTCCCAGACTTGTACTGACGCCAGGTTTCTTCAGTCGGGATCTTAAGAGCATTGCCGTATAGCCCAGCTAAAAAATCAATCTGATTACCATTCAGAATACCCGACCAATTTAAAGCCGAATTCAGCAAGGAAGACAGGAATCCAAAAACAACCTTCTCCTCCTCTGGAGAGAATGAGGCACTATGGGCTTGAGAGGAGTCAACCGTGAAAACTAGTTGGAACGCCAACAAATAAGCATCATGGGGAAACCCATTTTCCGCCGCATCTGGGAAGGCAGAGCGGAATTTAATAAAGTTCTCAACAGTTATATCCTGCCAGCAATTGTCCAGGAAGTCCTTTACAAGAGTCGTATGCTCAGCAGGGGTGACTTGGAATAGTTGACGAGAGCCATCTGAGTCCATGAGCTGCTGAAAAGCCAAGTACAACGGATCCTTCTCATCTGGAACCACATCATCTGAAACAGATATAGGAGTCTGGTCGGCGATCAGATCCGCGTCTGGGATACTGCCATCCAGATAAACCTTCTTGTTCATAGTGCTAGTCCCTGCTAGATCAACTGTAGAGCCGTCCAGAGAGTATTTTTGAATGATTCGAGATATAGATTTAGGGGTGATATCAGGATCAACCCCCTCAAATGGACTCGAAGCGCGGGAATCAGGCGGGACCTCAGGCAGGGCAGCAGCCTCATGGGAGGCCCCAGCAACAGGAGTAATTGATCCGACTAATGAATCACCCTCAATCACACCAGATGGACCCGGAGCAACTCTAACAGGTGAGGAAACATGTGCCAATACCTCAACATCGCTTGCCACCACAGGGAGAACGACACCAGCAGAGAGGGGGGCACAACAAGGCTCCTCTGCAGAAGGCACTCCATATTTCTCGTCGGGGACACTATCTCATTTCTCTGATATTAATTGTGATGGACCGACCAAATCTACCAAAAATTCGATAGAGTTTTGTTTATAAAATGGACGTTTGCCAAATATGAATATGTACAAATCCCTGTACAGAATCCACAAATAAAAATAACATATACATAGGATCTCCAAACACCATAACAAACACACGGGTGGCACCGATGTCATAACTTTGGTACGACGTCAGCTCAGAAATGATGCTAACTGGGAAACCCATCATAATCACAAAAGGGAACCTACAGAAGCATAATATTTATCATACACAGTGGAAACTAAACTATATGCCCATCATCATCATTAAGACATACATATACATAACTGTAGGTATCAAAATAAATAATACATTATCCAAGTCTCATACAAAATAATAAAACTAAATCTTCTTTTTTTGGTAAGTAATTAAATTTAAATTAAAAATAAAAGTAAGTATAAACGTTATGTTCTAACTCCAAGTGTTTTGCCGACTTGGAGATAGAAAATAAACATTGGGCCATTCTCTGAACACCACCATGAAACAATTCATAAGTCCAAAAGAAAAACAAACAGGAAAAAGTCCTAGATTTACATCGTCTAACTCGGCCATAAGCCGTCACCTATCCGATCGGTTGATTCAAAACCAAATCGGGAGCCACTAACAAAAAAATCCCATAACACATGAGACTAGTCATGCATTGCAAATAAAATCAAGCCACCATATTCAATCACATACACTAGAAATCAGCAGCCGTAATTTAATTCAGCATCATTATTCATTGAGCTAGCTAGATTCAGCCAAAAACAGCATCCCAACTCCATGTTGCTTCAACTAGGCTCACGGCAGCAGCAACATACAACATTTGCGTGGAAGCCCCAAATCTGTCAACACCAAAATTGCTCCAGTACATTATAACACCACGTCATCACCAACAGAAGCAATTTTTGGCAACCAAAATTAACAGCAGCTGTCACAGGAAGCTGCATGAAATCTACTTCCCCTCCAGCATCACCAGCAGCTCCATCAGTAGAGCAATGTAGAATGAAAGACACGGCCAAATAACCAGCCCAAACTCACACCAACAAACCACAATTCAGTAAAGTAGAGAGTATCTACATCATGCGCCAGGTCACTCCTAAACATCAACTCCGGAAGAAGAGCAGAAGCTTCAAGGATGGGCACATGATCCCCCACAACAGTATACCCAGTCGGCTGATCATCAAGCCAAGCACAACCAAGTCAAAATTGCAGACCAGAAAGGGGAAAAACACCTACTGCACGCCACCACAGCACTCTCCACTTCCAGTAGTAGCTAACCGCAGTAGTCATACATGAGCATCACAGCCACACTCACGACTGGTAAGCCTCCATCTGGTATCTCGCGTTCCAAATCTCTCACTTCTGCTCCTCTGGTTAATGTCCCATTGGCCTCAACATCTTGCCATGGGACAGTGGATGCTGTTTGTGCTCCTTCTGTGTCTTCTCCCCCTCACCCAATTGATGCCCAGAAGGTTGCTGTGGGCCAAAGGGGTGGTGGGGGAAGCGGCCCCACCATTGTGGAGGTGCCAGACCCTCAATATCCTCCTGGTTTGCCGGTTTCCCCAAAACCAATTCCCTCAAACATTGGTCTAGTATCCCAGACTCCCATGAAATTTCTTACTTGTTCCCCTGTTCCTGGCCCCCCCTTCTGTGAGTCCTCTGCTATGGAGTCTAAGGATGATCCAGCTTGCTTGGATGGCTCTTCCAAGGCCTCAGACGATGTCCTGGACTCATTGGGGTCCGGTGGATATACTGTTGATCCAATCCCTTCTGTTAGGGAGGTTTCTCGGCCTGTTAACTAGGGCTCTTCCCCCTGCCAATTGGAATTGGTTGTTCCTCCAATCTCACCAGCTGAAAATGGGCACCAAGAGTGCCCTTTGGAGACCTCCGGATGTTTGGACGATTCCCATCATCCTCAGATGAAGGGCTCGGCTCCTAACTCCCCTGATTCCGGGATTGGTCATCACCACTTGGATTTGGATGAGTATTTGCTTACCCCTTCCTCTATCAAGAGGATTTCTTTGAAATACTCCTCAAATTCCCCTTCGGTTGATGAATTGCCGGGTATTGAATCTGATTGGAAGATTTCTCAGTCAAGAAAAAAGAAAAAAACGGCCTCTCGGAAATCCAGGGGCGCCTCTGGCTCTTAGGAGCATGCTGTTGAGGCACATTTTGTCTGGGTCGTGCTCCTGGGACCCTGTTTTTTTTATTGTCTGCCATTCCCCACCTTTCGTGCTGTTGCATGCTTTAATGGCATGCCCTTTGAACTGAATAATGAGGGTGATTTGCCCTTCTGCTTTACGAAAGGGTTTTGCTGTGGTGAGATATTCTGCTGTTGTGTAGTTGCTGTTGGCTCTTGGCCGCCTCTCTACTGATGGTCAGTGAAGCTGCTGGTTCTTGCTTCAGCATCTTTCCTGGTTGATCTCCTGTTATTGAGAACTGCTGCCTACTCATTACTCTCTATTTGTCTGCTGAGTGGGCCTCTACGTCTGCTGGAGTATGTTGAAGACCTATTGGCCATACACTGGTTAGTCTGGCTACTGGGACTCCAATGTGGTAACAGCGAATGGAAGTTGCATTATCTTTTGAATTACATTCTGATTTTGGATGATTTCATGGAGCTGCTGGGTTACAAGTGGGACGGTTTTGTCTTTTGCTGAATCTGTTGCCCTTGTGCCGTTAATAAGCCACTTATCTTCTCTCTTTTTGGTCCTCAATGTGACCTGCTGCTGCTACTGTTTGGATATAATCAAAGGAATGCAGTGAGTGGCTGGTGCTGCTCCTGCATGTCCCACTACAATTGCTGATAATGCTGTGTATTTTCCGTTGTGCTAGGGTTCTACTGCCAAAATTGCGGTCGAATGTGGAAGATGCTGGTCTGCTGTGTTGGTTTCTTCTGGTGGCACATGCTGAAGATATCCTTGCTGATGAAATCAAATTTGCTGCTGATTTGGCTTTGACCTGGATGTGGATGCTGGATTTATCCTGGATCCAGTTTGGTGAATTTGGTTGCATGGCTGCTGGTGGGTCTGGCTGTGTTGCTGTTTTGCCGGAATGTATATGTACGTTGTGCAATTTTTTGGAGTAAAATTTGCCGGAGTGAAATCTGCCAGAGTGCACTTTGCCGGAGTGGTTTTTTCGGAGTACATTTTGCCGGAGTGCAAGTTTCCGGAGTACCATTTCTTCGATGGAGTTTTTGGTCGGAGTGGTTGTTCCCTCTTAGGCCGGAGTAGATGTGCGTGAGATGAGGCCGGAGTGGCTTTGGTTGAGCAGTGTCTGTGAACCCGGTGGGCTCCCCAAAAAAAAAATCCGGAGTGCTTCTTGCCGGAGTTTAATTTGCCGGAGTGAAAATGTCCGGAGTGCAATTTTCCGGAGTAAACTTTGCCGGAGTGAAATATGCCGGAGTGCAATTTGCCGGAGTGGTTTTTCCGGAGTACATTTTGCCGGAATGCAAATTTCCGGAGTTCTGTGCCAGTTTCGCTCCTTGTGTAAAACAGAGTGATTGGGACCGAGTGGCTTTTGCAGGACGAAGTGCTTGGGACGGAGTGTTACACAATCCGGAGTGGTAAATGCCGGAACACATTTTGCGGAGTGAGATTCCGGAGTGCGTTTTGCCGGAGTGCAATGTGCCGGAGTGATCCTTTTCCGGAGTGCGTCTTGGTCGGGAGTGCTTTTTGCGTAGGGAGTGCAATGCGCCGGAGTGATATTTTGCCGAAGTGCGTTTTGGTCACAGGGGGTTGGAAAGAGATGCTTCCCCTCTGGGTTGTGATGTACTGTTTTTCATTTTCTATTGATTATGTAGAACATTGGCCTCTTAGAGGTTGGTATATTCCTTTGAATGTACTAGTTGCTCGGGGTATGCCCCAACAGATAATGTTTCATCCCCAAGTCAAGATACTTGACGATAAAACATTAAATTTATAATTTTTTTCTCCCATTAATTCAAAATACTTGCTTACCAAAAAAAAAAGTCACACTCACGACATAATGCGGCCAGCAGCCAAGTAAAGAGAAATAAGGGAGGGGAGCACTAATTGTATGCTCTGTGTAAGGTTCCCAAACGAAAAATAGAATTAACATGAGGCAATCAATATTTCTCTACATAATATTGGACTTATGGGATGGTTAAAAATAAATATTGGAAGAACTTGGTGACAATCTTGGGATTTTTGTTGTTGAAAGGCCACCCGTAACTCCCCGCCTAACGCGCGCTCGAGCCCGCTCGAGCGCATGTTCCAGAACCTTCCGGAACGCTCCCGCGCTCGCTGTCCGCTAGAGCGGAACCAGAACCGGCCGCTCGCTGCTCGCTCGCCGGGAGCTCGAGCGGCCCGACTAGTATAAATACGCGGCCAGCTTCACGAATCTTCGTTTTCCCCACTTTTTTCCCACTTTTTCCAGAGCATTCTGGCGAGAGAGAAAGAGAGAACGCCGAGCCTAGTGAGAGAAAGGAGGAAATCGAGGTGTCCGAATCCGACCGAAAGTCAGTTATCAAAGTGATAGCACGCGTCGAGGCAAGTGTTCTCATACTCACTATTTGCTTTCTTTTAATTTTTATTCGTTCTCCGCCGGGTATTATCGTTCCGATACCCACCCAAAATGTAGAGAATGTACAAGCCATGAATTATGCCCCATGAATATGTGATTATTTGTTCATTTCGTGGATTGAATCGTTCGATTTGTTATTGCGAAACCCTAACCCTCACCCAAATTCGGGATTCACTGTTTTTCCCTTCAAATTATGTTAATTTGACCTCAAAATGTGAATTACCACGTCCCAAATATGTATACGAATCGACCGGGAGTCCGATTGCACAAGAATCGATCCGTTCATGGTGTCCGAGACCTCTAAATGCCTCCTGACACTTGTCACCCGAGGTGAACAAATAAATTTGCATGCTTTCACCCTTGTATTATCCTAAATTGATCCTAAAAGATGAATCACCACGTCCCAAACATGCATACATATCAGCCGGACGATCGATTTCATGATATTCTATCCGTTCACGATGACCGGATCCTCTAAATGAATGCTGTCACTGTTCATATGAAAATAAGAAGGAAAAATTGCATGTTTTACCTTTCTTTAGTTGTCATGAAAATTATGTCTCATTGTTTAACTGTAAATGTGAGCTTTGGATTGAATCTATGTGTAACGCTTGCAATGAAATGGGCACCAGTGGACTCCAAAACGATATCGACTCAATGAGGTGAGAAATTCTAAAGCACTCTCTTGAATTCAAATTGTAGCGTTAAAGGGAATAAGTTCAAAGAAGAATAAGAATCGTATAAGCAATTGAAGGAAATCCACAAGGCATGTGTGATTGCAATATGAAAAATGCTAAAATTTCCAAGTGAGATGAGAAACGAATGAGGAAATGGAAGGAAGTCCACAATGTGATATATGATTGATGAAACCTCCCAAATGGCGGGAGATATGATACATGAGATACGGTGGACTTTCCTTTAAATGGATATGGAAATAAAATCATGAAACTAGGACCATGGACTTTTAGATGGGTAGTATTCTCTGGCTTGACACATCCATCACGGTAGAAACCCGAAGAATACTTGGGCCACGTATTCTGGTCGCTTGTGTGTAAGCGGGTGGTGTCCGTGTCACGCCTTAGGATACTATTGTGGAAGAACGAGGACTGTCCTGGTACCCGGGGGAATGGGATGATTATGATATGGCACGATGTGCACGACCCCCCGGTTGGGTCGTAAAAGATAAGCCCTCACGGCCTTAGATTATGTGGAGTATTATGATCCTTTCCTCGTTCTCTCGCATCGTTTGCTAGTACGACCTACTGGCCCTGGTCCGCAAAGATTAAAGTAAATTGATAAAGGCACTAAAATATGTTCAAATGGTAATTAAATGTTCCAAAACATGATAAATGACAAATTGGTTCTTCTAAGTATTCCCTTCCTTTCATGCTTTTATATGTTTTCCCCCATCCCACTATCGTTTTTATTGTTTATCTGTCTTCTGATAGTGATGTATGTTTACACTTGTTGGGCTTTTTAGCTCACGCTTGTTGTCTCTCCTTTCAGATGAGAATGATGAGATGCTCGACGAGTCTGGATAAGCTGTAGGAGCGAGATAGGCAACCTGATTTTCCTGTACGAAGTTTGAAGACTTAGTTTGATTACGTATGGAACAGGGATTTGTATTGTATTTAGTGAATCCCATTTACATATATTATGTTATGTATGTATGTATGTGTGGATGTGGATGAACAGTTTGGTTTCTTATGTATTATGGTTTCATGCTTCCACATGTTACTTATTGTGGTTATTATTTGGGTTTCTTTTAGTTAGCATCCTTTCTAGGCCGACGTCGTACCTGAGTTATGACGTCGGTGCCACCGGAGGTGTTGTGGTGGCTATGAGATCCTGTGGTTTGTTGATAAATTTTGTGGATTATTGTACAGGATTATTTACTGGTGTTTGTATTTTGGCAAATGTCCAATTTACAAACGAAATTCTGTCCAATTTTCTGTAGAAATTTACAATATTAATTTTGGGCATTAATGACGTGCTTATTGACGGAGGGTTATTTAAGAAAAATAACCTGGTCCGTCACACTATTTCAGCAACCTCATGACAGCAGCTTCCGAAGCTTTTAACCCTCAGAATCAGCCAATAGCCCTTCCCCGACAGTAGCTCCACACCTCAGCAAACTCATTTTATCCAACAGAACACCCGCAGGTCAAGGACCACCTAAAGGCAGCTTCAGCCGGGGTAATAAAATATCAGCTGGAGCATACAACACCACGAAAAACAAGCACTGAGCCTCAACATCAGGACTTCAAACCGGCAAATCACCTTCCAAGTGCATCGCCACCAAAGTCTATAGACCGGAGGATACAATCCAAAAACAAAACACTCATAAAACCCATTATCACTCCTGCCATCACAAGGTGCAAACTACTCATCATCACTCCTGCCCCCGAGAACAACAGCAGTTCCAGGCTTTGGCATCAAACAGAGCCACCACAACAGGATAAGAGACTGAGATCAACTTCCCCCTGTTTTTTTTGGGGACCAATACCCTAGTGATTACAGCAGGATATTAGACCGAGATCAACTCTCTTTTTTTTTAATATTTGATTTAAAGAGAACATCATAATAAAACTAAATCTTTTTTTTAATAAAACTAAATCTTAAAAGAGCTCTCCAATTCATATCAGCTGCGTATCCTGCGTTTATAGCCTATTCAGACTCATCAGGTATGATAGCTTACTCATCTAGAAAGAAAGAGAAGTAAGGGTGAGCTAATAGCTCAACAAGTGTATCATATTTAAAAATAGTAGGCAATATAAGTGAAGTGAAGTAGAAGAAAGACATATAATCATGAAGGAGATGCATAAGCAAGAACATGATCAATTATGCTTTGGAGCACAATTTACTTCTCTTTGAAATATAATTTATGCATGATTATTCATTTTTACAGACCAATGTCAGTAAGCCTCACTAATTAAAGGTGCGGGAGGACGAGGAAGGATAATGATGCCCTTCATAATCTAAGGTCGAACGACGTACTCAACATCTAATAATAAACTTTTGCCTAGAAAAGGCCGAACACCACGTGGAATAGCGGCATGCCTATTACCCGGTTATACAGGACTAATAATAGCTACCCTAACCTGTCGTGGTCTAGATGTAATCCTCGTCATTCCACAGTAATATTCTAAGGCTTGCCAATAGTATTATCTCCTAAATACACAGTCGGAGTAATCATCGAGTCTTTACTGTAATGCTATTTTTTTTGTTTGGTAAGTAAGTTAAATGAATTAAATAAAATAAAAATTACAAAAACGATGTTCTAACTCCAAGTATTTTGCCAACTTAGATTTAGAACAACGAGCTAGGGCATACCCCGAGTATCACCATGAACAAAATCATAAACCGATTAAAAGAAAATTGAAAAACCTCATCTAGGTATAATTCATCTAAATCGACCGTATGCAACCTGGCCCCACAATAAAAACAAACTTAAAAAACAGATTCAATAAGAAAAGCACTAATGGGAACTCCAGTATCATCCAGCCACCAAGGTCCAGAATCAACATTTCCAGAACCTGCACTCAAAATCAGACAAAACCAATTCCTCCCACATCAACAGCATTAGCTAGAAACAGCAGCAAGGTTCTTTCTCCCAGGACCAACAGCTGCTCCTAGAATCCAGCAGCCTCAGCCTTTCAGCATGTTTACCAGCAACTAGCAAATCAGCTCCTTCTCAAGCGGCTAATCCACCATCATCAGTAGCATCAGCGTTCCAGACCAGAGTCCATAGCAGCATGAATCTGCTGTAGGAACCCTTAACTATCAACCGGCCATCCGAACTTTCACAACTTAGCAGAACAAGTGTTTTGCCGAGTTGGTAAGAGAAACATAGAAACAGGGAGTCCCCTAAACCATGACAAAAGTCATTAAAAACAAGATTAACAATATCGAAATCGGCATTCCGAAAACGGCAATTGAAGTACGAGATGAGAGTGGCAATCTCAATTCAACTCCGTCCACACCACACACAAGGTCGCTCCAACCTTTAAGAGATCCAAGGCAACTCCGCCCTTTAATAGGACAAAGATACTCCAGATTCTACAATGCCACTCCGTCCAATGCACTCCGGATAAAGTGAGCAAAAGCACTCCGCCCTCCAGATAAAGAGAGAAAAAGCACTCCGGCCTCACAAAATCACAATGCCACTCCGCCCCACAACAAAGGTACTCCAGTGCACTCCGTCCAATGCACTCCGGATTCTACAATGCGCTCCAGGCTCCAGATAAAGGTACTCTGGATTCTGTAATGTCACTCCGTCCAATACACTCCGGATAAAGAGAGCAAAAGCACTCCGGCCCCCAAATAAAGTGAGCAAAAGCACTCTATTTTTTTTGGAAGCCACAACAGCAATCACTCCGGCCTCCCCACACACATGGCCAATCCGGCCTTAAAGAGTTCAAAAGGCAATCCGGCCTCAACGAATTCAAGCCACTCCGGCCTTTTAGTGAACAAAAGGAACTCCAGATTCATCATACGCATGCCACTCTAGTCATTTAGCGAACAAAAAGCACTCCGGCCAACAGCAATTCAGCATAGGAAGGATGCCACTTCAGTAATGCCACATCAGCAATGTCACGTCAGCAATGCCGCAGCAAAAAATGCAGACCAAGTTCAACAAACGTTTGCACCATCACACCCAGCTGAAGACCAAGAGTAAATTCAACAAGTGGCCTCTAGCAATGCGTCATTGCTCAGGCGCACAGCACTTCAGGAGCAGCAAACAGATCAACATTACTTACTACCCAGGTAACAATACCAACATCAGGTTCAGCAGCACCCCAGCAGCAGCTGGGTCCAAAGAATCAGACACAAGTGTAGCAGGACCAGCAGGAGCAGGTGCAACCACTGCAGCAACCAATCAGCTACAACAATAACCGTCATCAGGAAGAGTTAACAAGGAGCAACTAGCAGCCAAATAGACATTCAAGGACGTCCACTGAATAATCACACCAGTCACCAAACAACAACTATTGTGAACAAGCATAGTTAGAGCATAGCAGAAGCAACCTTTACTGTAATGCTAATGGTAGGCTAAGGGGTATTACCTTCGTAGCACAATTCCATGGTCCTGGTTTCATAGTTTCTTATTCATTTAAGGAAAGATCTACCATAATTTAATTTACAATATTTCCGTCTGGGAGAACGATTCGATCACATACCACATTGTAGACTTCCCTTCGATTACATATACGATTATTATCTTTCCTTCGGATTTAAGTCTTTTCACAAGTCAATTTGGATGCACGAACAATATAATACATAGGAAGGATTAGAATTCCTTACCACATTAGGAAATTATCATTTTAGGGGCCTCCGGTACACATGTTCTTCACAGACAGAGCACAAACACATATTCCTGGGGCTTACAATTAGTCATATATAATTAGACATAAATTTCATAACAATTAGGTGGGGTGGAAGCATGCAAAATTCTCATTTATTCTCGGGTGAACAATAACAGGGCCGTTTTAGAATGTCCGAACGTCTCGAACGGGACATACTTGTGAAATTAGATGTTCGGCCGAGGTATATGCATAATTAGGATATGATAATTCATAATTTGAGGTCAATTAAACATATTATCGAACTGAAAGGGGAGAATCCCGAGTTGGGCACAGGTTAGGATTTGGCGAGGCCAAATCGGACAAGTTAGAGGGGAAATCGCGTATCAAACGATAAATAAAATATACTAGGATATGGTAATGATATTTTAGTCTTAATTTATGTAAAAGTCTCAAAAATTGGAAGCCAAAACCACCTGAGGCACGAGTGAACATTACCAACATGCCCAGTATTCTAAAGTTCCTACTTCATGGCGCAGTGGTCCGTTGAGGTGTTTGCTCGGTACCCTGTTGATATGGTCAGTATCTATTTGCCCAAATTAGATGCTCTCCGTGTTTGTTTTTCCTGGGTTCCCATATATCACTCTCAGTGGTTCGATGCGTTTGTTGATTTGGTCTCATATTGTTGTGGTCCAGTGATCCAATTGCGCTGATGTGCCCTTCCGGTTCTGTGGTCAGCTCGAGGCCGATTTGGTTGTTGGCTCTTTAGTCGGCGATATGTTTCCTTCTTTGGAGGTTTTCTTTGCCTACACATGATTTCCTTTGTATGTGCACTCGGGGTATACCCTAGTGACTATATTCTACCTCTAAGTTGGCAAAACACTTGGAGTTATAACTTCCTATCTTCTTTTGATTGGGCTGGTTGTTGGCCTTTGTGGTTGTAATTCTGTTTACCCAATTGTTTATTTTTTTTAGTTTCGTGAATTATTTCACGGTGTTCGGGGTATACCCTGACGTCTTTGATCTAAATCCAAATTGGCAAAATACTTGAAGATAGATCATTGCTTCTATATCTTTTTTCCACTTTCATTTATAATACTAACTTATTTACCAAAAAAAAAGAACATTACCAGCACGAAATGAACGTGCATAAAAACGAAAAAGGAGAGTATGAGTGCACTTGTCTTGACCCGATCTATAATTTTTCTAACTAGCTCAAAGACGGAATTAGACTCGAAAGCCTCCATTTCCTCCTCTCCTCCTTCGCACAGTTCTCTCCCTCCCACCACCTCCCGCAGCTGCTGCCACTGCTCCAATTCGCCGCGCTAGCCAGTCACCGTCGCGAGGCCGTTGACAGCCACCGTCGACCACCGTGCGCCGCCTTCCCTGGCGCAGCCCTCTTCTCTCTCTCCTCTTTCTCTCCCCCAAAACCCTCGCTCGAAACCCCTCTTTGCTTT
>JAODPA010130175.1:0-16979 GCA_025585075.1 Nepenthes mirabilis | reverse complement strand
TCTGGGAATGGCGGGATATTATAGACGTTTTGTAGAGAATTTCTTACAGATTGCTATGCCTCTAACTCAGTTGCTGAAGAATGAGGCTAAGTTTGTGTGGACAGAGAAGTGTGACCTGAGCTTTCAGGAGCAAAAGGATCGTTTGACTACCGCTCTAGTGTTGATCATTCCAGAGGGTTCTGGTGGCTTTGAGGTGTACTGCGACCCCTCTAAGGTGGGACTAGGATGTGTACTGATACAGCATGGTAAAGTGGTGGCTTATGGATCTAGGCAACTGAAAGTACATGAGAAGAATTATCCTACTCTTGATCTCGAACTTGCTGCTGTTGTCTTTGCTTTAAAAATTTGGAGACATTATTTGTATGGTGAGAGGTTCCTTGTGTATTCTGATCATAAGAGTTTGAAGTTCCTGTTTTCGCAAAAGGAACTTAACATAAGGCAAGGGAGATGGCTTGATTTCTTGAAAGATTATGACATGAGATACAGTACAAGCCAGATAAGGCCAACGTAGTTGCGGACACGTTGTCGATCGGGTTATGTGGCACACTTGCTGTGACGGAACAGATTTTTTTTCTCAAAAGCTTCCGTCAAGATAGGAACAGGATTAATAGTACTAAAATATAAGGTAAGAATTATACAGAAATTTTGGCAGAGTCTCCTTTGTAACAGGATAAAAATCCAAAATACAACTTGTATGATCATCCATTACAAGCACACAACTATCAATTGTCCACAATTCTTCCTATAACATGCATATACAGGATCACATGAGCCATCCATGGCATAAATCTATAAAGCATTAGCTACACTAACGGTTTGATAACGAGATGTCGTCTAGGACCTGCACATTATATCCAAGAGTTTAGAGCGGAAGTTAAACTAATAATCTGCAGAAGCATAGCTTTTCCTTTTTACAACCATACACATCATATGCTTTCTATACAAAATTTATGTGTTCATGAACACCCATAGACATAAAATCAGCATACAAAATCACAATTCCAATTAAGTCTTTACGTTAATAGACTCTTCCAAAATAGCTCCAAAATGCTCTAGGTCTTCAAAAGTCTTCAGGAACTTCTCATTATCACTCTTTTTTCGTCAGGCACTAACTTTACTGTCTCATCTGGAGGGGGAAAAATAATAAAACAGTGAGTCGGGGCCCAGCAAGATACATACATATGAGCGGTAAAATAGTGATGCAAAACGGTCATAAAACTGTACAGAAGTAGAACGTATAAACAAAACATAATCTAGAAAACAGAAAAGGCATACTTTGACGATATTAAACCTCATAGTTCAGAAATCAAAAATCGGTAAACTGTAAACGGTAAACTGTAATAGGTGAACTGTAATCGGTAACTGTAAACGATAAACTGTAATCGGTAAATGTAAATGATAAACTGTAATCGATAACTGTAAACGATAAGCTGTAATCGGTAAACTGTAACATATCATAATGGTATCAGACTCTGCCAGTATACCCTACTAGTTGAGGGGGTAAATAATTGAGGATAGATTGTGTTCACTCCACACAATCTAAAGCCAATGACTGTAACATGTATATCCCATCCCGAGGTATCTGTACTGTATGCCACCTGAAGGTAGGCCTGTAACTGTGATTCCACCTGACTTTAACACCTCGAGGAAGGTCGGACCACAAATAACTCCATGGACAAAGTTATCCTCGATTACCACCGTAAAGTCCTAAGGCATGCCGGTGAACCTATCCGGCTGTAGTCAGTCCCGGATCCTAAATATCAGTATAAAAAATAACCTCTTTATTAAAAACCCTCTTTCACAATCAGACTTTCACAATTTACCTTCAGTTAATTTCAAAAAGTACTTGGAAATTTCATCGGTATAAGTCGGTACATATTTTCAAAAATAAATTATACTGGGAGTTTCATTTCAATGTCAATTAACTTTCATATAACAGAAGCTACGGTTAAAACTCATCAAAATCTCTTCATTTTCATACCTAGGGCTTTGCCAAAACTTTCGGACTCAAATCGATCTCTAAACATGTACTTGTTCATGAAATTAATGCCATAAATCCATGCATATATATTAAATCATGCAATTTGCTCAAACTTCACAATATTTTTGAGCTAGGGTTTCATCACGTACTTTCGAAAACAAATCCAACACTATTTATATGCTTATACATGAAATCGAAGCCAAAACTTGCAATAAACATGGATAAACATAAAATCTAACCGAACAGCTGAAGGAAACATACATTATTTACTTTAAACATGCATCAACATCATTTTAGAACATTTTCATCAACTTTAAAGCAAGAGAATCGGTGAAAACGAAAAATGTCCGAAGTACACTTGCCTTGGCCGATCTACCGTTATCTTTACCGGGTGTGGATTGGAACAATCAATTTTCCCTTCTCCTCTTCTCTTCTTCCTCTTCTTCCTCTCCTTCGTGCATGGCCTGCTCTCTCTCTCTCCCTTTTCCTTTTTCACCTTCTATTTATAGCAAAAACGAGGCCAGCACGCAGGCAAAAGTCGTGGCCGCACTCAAGCGTGCCTCGAGCGCCCAGCGAGCGGGCTACATTCTGCTAATTGCGCTCGAGCGCCTAGAAGGCGCGTGGCGAGCGCAATTCTACTGTTCAGGCCAACTCGAGTTCGCGGCGAGCTCACAGTAGACGCAGCCTAATCTGGAATCTGTGCTCTCCATGGGCTCGAGCCCCTGGAGGGCACAGGTCAGGCCCGCAGCATGCCTGCAATAAGCTTACTTTGCGTTTTTGCTATTTGGGACCAATTTTGACCATTCTTACCCAATCTTTCACATCCTTGGATCTTATTTTTGATTATATAACCTCAATAAGTCATGATTATCACAATTTAAAACCCGAAATCTTATATATGAATTAACATTTCACCGCTTACAACTTTTGTTCCCAATTTACTAATTCCGATTCTTTGATCTTTCCAATCCATTCCTCCCGTACCTTTTGAACACAATTCACTTATTTTAACTTATTTACCTTCCAATAATCATATTTCGGAACTCGGGTCGTCACACTTGCAGCTCCAGCAGATGGAAATGTTAGATTACCTGAAGCAATGTGATATCCAACATTATGCTAAAGGTGATAAAATGCTCCTGTAGTACCTTCAGATTCAACCGGAAGTAGTTAGCGATATTAAAGAGAAGCAGGTGAATGATCCGTTCCTCATGGATATTGTTAATGATTTGAGTAAAGAGTGCCAAGCTGATTTTAACGTCCGGGATGATGGTGTGTTGAGGTTTAGAGACCGATTATGTGTACCGGATGATAAGGGGTTGAAGGAGAAGATTTTGAAGGAAGCTCACCGATATCGGTATACAATCCACCCGGAGATGAATAAAATGTATCAGGATCTGAAGAAAACCTTCTGGTGGAGAAATATGAAAAGAGATATCATGGCTTACGTGGAGAGATGCCTGATATGTCAGCAACTGAAGGCTTAAAGGAGGAAGCCTTCTGGATTGTTACAGCCTATGCCTATCCCAAGCTAGAAATGGGAGGATATTGCTATGGACTTTGTATTGGGTTTTCCAAGGACTCCTAGGAACCATGACGTAGTGTGGGTTATAGTGGATCGGCTGACAAAATCAGCCCACTTCTTGGCGATCAAGACAACCTACTTGCATGGTTGGCTCAGTTGTATGTAAATGAAATCGTGAGGCTTCATAGAGTTCCTGCCTTCATTGTGTCCGATAGAGATCCATGTTTTGTCTCAAGGTTTTGGGAAAGCCTGCATAAGGAGTTAGGGACAGAATTGTAGTTCAGTACTCCATATCACCCCCAAACCAATGGCCAACCAGAGCGTACCATTCAGATTCTTGAGGATATGTTGAGGGCCTCTGTTTTGGAGATGAAAGGAACTTGGAATACTTATCTTGCACTAGCTGAATTCGCTTCTAATAACAGCTATCAAGCTAGTATCGGCATGGCACTGTATAGGAGAAAGTGTATGTCACCAATTCACTGGGAGGAGACTGGAGACAAAAAGATTTTAGGCCCGAAAATTATGAAAGAAACAGTGGAAAAGATTAAAGTGATTCATGATAATTTGAAGGTTGCTCAGAGCCGACAGAAAAGCTATGCAGATAGGCGAAGGATAGAATTGAGTTTCAAGATAGGAGATCTTGTATTTCTGAAGGTCTCGCCATCCAAGGGCACGTTCTGGTTTGGAGTAAAGGGGAAGTTGAAGCCACGGTTCATTGGCCCTTTTGAGATTCTGGAAAGGATCAGGGAGGTAGCCTACAAGTTGGCGTTACCACCTAGTCTTGCGGGCGTACATGATGTATTTCATGTATTGATGCTTCGGAAGTACGCCCACGATCCTACACACGTGATTATCTACGGATCCTTGGCTATTGACAAGGATTTGTCCTATATCGAAAAGCCACTGCAAATTTTAGACCGAAAGGATCAGAGGTTGTGAACAAAGACCATCCCCCTGGTGAAGGTGCTTTGGACAAATCATTCACCGGAGAAGGCCACTTGGGAACGCGAAGAAGAGATCCGACGTAATTATCCCCACTTGTTCTCTTGAGGTATGTAGTTTATTCAATTTTGAGGATGAAATTTCTTTAAGTGGGAGAGAGTGTGAGGCCCTGGAACTGAAAACGTGATAATTAGATGTAATTAAAATGATTAGTTTCATTAAGAGGCCAAACGTGTAGCTAAAATGATAGTTGAAGTAAAAAGTTAGAAAAATACCCGAGCTCAGCAAGCAGCCGAATGGCACCTACTGTGCGGCGAGGCGCTGCAGCGAGCGCAAAATCTAGTATGTAGCCCGCTCGCCACACGCCTCCTCGGCGCTCAAGTGCATTTAGCAGAATGCAACTCGCTCGTTGAGCGCTTGAGGCGTGCTCGAGCACGGCCCCGATTTTTGGCCGCGTTCTTGCTTCGTTTTTGTTATAAAAGGGAGGAGAAAAGGGAAAAGGGAGAGAGAGAAAACAGAGCACGCATGAAGGAGAGGAAAAAGAGGAAGAAGAGAAGAGGAGAAGGGGAAATCGCTAGTTCCAATCCACACCCGGTAAAGATAACGGTAGATCAGGACAAGGCAAGTGTACTTCGGACGTTGTTTTTCGTTTTCACCGATTCTCTTGCTTTAAAGTTGATGAAAACGATCTAAAATAATGTTGATGCATGATTAAAGTAAATAAAGCATGTTTCCTTCGATTGTTCGGTTAGATTTTGTGTTTATCCATGTTTATTGTAAGCTTTGGCTTCGATTTCGTGAATAAACATGTTAATAGTGTTCGATTTTTTTTTGAAAGTATGTGATGAAACCCTAGCTCGAAAATATTGTGAAGTTTGAGTAAATTGCATGATTTAATATATATGCATGGAATTTATGGCATTAATTTCATGAACAAGCATATGATTAGAGATCAATTTGAGTCCGAAAGTTTTGGCGAAGCCCTAGGTACGAAAATGAAGTGGTTTTGATAAGTTTTAACCATAGCTTCTGTTATATAAAAGTTAATTGACATTGAAATGAAACTTTTAGTATAATTTGTTTTTGAAAATATGTACAGACTTATATCGATGAAATTTCCATGTACTTTTTAAAGTTATCTGATAGTGAATTGTGAAAGTTTGATTGTGAAAGAGTGTTTTCAATAAAGAGGTTATCTCCGTTATAGTTATTTTGGACCCGGGACTGACTACGGTCAAGATAGGTTCTCCGGCATGCCTTAGGACTTTACGGTGGTAATCGAGGATAACTCTACCCATGGAGTTATTTGTGATCCGCTCTTTCCTTGGGGCGTTAAGTGGGAGGAACCACAATTATAGGCCTACCTTCGGGTGGCATACAGTACAGAGATCCCTCGAGATGGGATATACATGTTACAGTGATAGGCCTTGGATTATGTGGACTGAACACAATCTATCCTCGATCATTCGCCCCCTCAGCTAGTAGGGCATACTGGCAGGGTCTGTTACCATTATGCTATGTTACAGTTTATAGTGTATATGTTACAGTTTACAGTGTACATGTTACAGTTTACAGTGTATCGTTTACGGTGAACAGATGAAAGTGTATCACTACAGAGTACAGTTGACAGTGAACAGTTTACAGAGTATCGTTTTCAGTTTACAGTGTATTGTTAAAGTTTACAGTTTACGGTGTACTGATTTCTGAGTTATGAGGTTTCATATCGTCAAAGTATGCCTTTATTAGTTTTCCAGATGATGTTTTGTTAAAATATTCTGGTTCTGCATAGTTATATGATCATTTTGCATCACAATTTTATCGCTCATATGCATGTACCTTACTAGGCCTTTGCTCACGGTTTTATTATTTTTCCACCCATCCAGATGAGATAGTGGAGTTATTACCTGACGAGAAGGAGTGATCAAAGAGAAGTTTCTGAAAACTTTTGAGGACTTAGAGCATTTTGGAGCTATTTTGGAAGAGCCGTTGACGTAAAGACTTGACTGGAATTGTGATTTTGTATGCTGATTTTATGTCCATGGGTGTTCATGAACATGTGAATTTTGTATAGAGAGCATATGATGTGTATGATTGTAAAAAGGAAAAAAAACTATGCTTCTACAAGTTACTAGTTTGACTTTTACTCTAAACTTTTGGATATACTGTACAGGTCCTAGACAGCATGTCGTTATCGAACTGTTAGTGTAGTTAACGCTTTATAGATTTATGCCATAGATGGCTCATGTGATCCTGTGTATGCATGTTATAGGAAGAATTGTGGATAATTGATAGTCTACTTAATTACATTTCTGTCTTGACGGAAGTTTTTTAGAAAAAAAAAAAAAAAAGAGAACCTGTTCCGTCACAGCTTAGGTGCCACATTATGTTAAACCCACTTGGGTGCCAATGCCCTACTCCCCCTTTTTAGCTTCTGACTTTATTTTATTTTCATTTTTCTTTGATCCATTTACCTTAATCTTAATTATTTTAGCTTAATAACTAGAATTTACTATATTTTAGAACCTGGCTCGTCACATTCTCCCCCACTTATAGAAATTTTATTATCAAAATTTGACGAACTCCGAATTTTCTTTAATCGAAGGAAATTTCCTAACCTTCCCAAGTCATTTCTTCAATTAAATTATTATCCTAGGAACCTGAAGCATTCAAATCACCCTAATCTTTAGTATCTGATTTGTTCTATGACTATCTAAATTTACTAAATTTGAAGACAACCCAAATTTATTAATTACTTTTCAAATGTAGATCAAAAGCTTAAATGAGCAAAAATTTCTTACCTCAACTTACGTTAAGCCTAAAAAATTATCATTCCTTTTGAGTCCCAAATTGAACATCGAAATATATGGGTTCTCAAAAATTTTGCTACGCACTCTGATTAATTTCCTAACCACGGACCATCCGATTGTAATCTACCATCCAATCTAATTTAACTTGACACCCACAATTCTCCAATCAAATTGGCTAAGATTTTGGCAAATACCTCAAATTTGAATCAGACCCCGAATCAAAATGCTCTATATCCTCATTAATTTGTTGGTATGTCTTTAAACCGACATCTTCCTAAAACACACAACCCATGTTGAATACTTAGTAAACGAATCCTGAGATATCCATATCATGTAAACAAATCCCACAAATCCTCAAATTACAGCCAAATCAGAAGTTTTAGTCATAGCAATCACCAAAAAATTTATATTACCCTAGGTGATCACCCAAAACCCCAAACTCAAACTCTTAGCAATCTTAGGATCTCGTTGGCACACCTATAAGCCAACTGATTCCATTCGAACTCGTTATCCATAATCATGATGGGTGGATCATCCTAATCATCTTGAAACAAAATCATGAGGACTCTTCGTTCCATGATTTCATATCCTTAATGCTTCGGATACAATTCTCTGATCAATTTTATGGCCATCCTATTCCATCTCTTCTGATCTAGCTTATTGCCCAAAATTCTCTAATTGAACTTAGTTAAGATTCGACATAAATCTCAAATCACAAGTAAACTTGAATATAGAACATCTTACATTTTTTATTATTTTGCGGGTGTGTCCTCAAACTGACATTTTTCTAAATCCTGAAATTATCATAAGATCAGAAACCACAATTATAATACTCTCTAAGAAATCAACATCATTCTCAGGTTATCACTCAAATCCCAAAACCCAATTATTAATAACTTCAAAACTGAATTTCTCTCTTCAAAATTTCATTATTCCAATGCTTCGAATATAAATATCTTATTGCCCCAACACTTTTTGCCAATATTAGTTGCCCATACAAAGGTCCATTACTCTTAATGATATCGGGGTTCAACCTTGAGATACTGATACTGGTTTATCCATTCACAACGTTACATAATCATCTTTCCTTAGTGGTGCAACCATTTGCTTTCAAAATTTATTTCACAAAAACTAACTCCGAAAGTAATGCCCACAAACTCTTCTTCTTGTCATATTTTCTTAATCCTCAATTTTATATAACAACATATACAATTTCCCTCAAGTAAAAATCTCATCAAATAAGTTTTTAACTATGAGCAAAAAAAATTTCAATTGCAAGCTCCCCCCCCCCACTTATAATGGCAGGACCCTATTGCAAAATGGGATGAACATAATTCTATCCCTCCTTAAGGATATTACATCTTACCATAATATATCAGACCCATCAGGGGTCAACCCAAATAAGTAGCCAACAATTTACCCCAAATTTCTCAAAGGTTTTCTTCATAGATCTCATCCTTAGGAATACTAATCATTCCTAAGCCAAATGCCATGTGGCTCTACGATCTCACTATGTCCCAAACTCACATTTTTCCACAATTGGGTATATAGTAATCTAAATAAAATCATCACAAATTTTATCCTACTTACCACAAAGTCCTGGAGCAATTCTCAATAATATTAAATTCATACATTTATGACGTTATACAAAGTCCTCAAATATCAAAATCAACCCTGACATAACCTCAAACTATTAATTGACAACAATCAAGTAAACCTTTTTCTTTAAGGAAAATCCCCAAATACCGTGTCAAGGGTTGGCATCACACGATGGTCACATTAATTCAACTAAATATATCTACAGATCCAAATTATTGCAAACCTCAATGCCACTCATATAAAATCTATGGCCCTCCAATGACAAATTGTCTTAAAATAGAAATATAATTTTAAAGTCCCAAAAATTGCATATATTAAGATATTAAGGATTTCAGGGATGTCGCTTTCCATCACAATAAACCTTACCTCGATACCGATGTTATCACCATGAAACCTCAATCCCAAGCACTGAATTTCTTTTCTATCTGACCCGAGGAAAGCTAAGCTATTCCAAATAGTATGATTTAAACTACCCCTAGATAAAGCATACTCCGAAATTCCTTCAAACAAGATATTCTTAATGAAACTATTACAAAATTAACCAGCATGTAATTAGAAGATCCAATCCCTATTTTTTCACAAAACACCAACACATTTACAAGAACCGAATGGTGCTATTGGAACTCACAATTACTAAATTCTGTAGGCTACTGCAAACATATTCCTTAATTATGGAACTATTACTTCACAGCAAACATTAAATTGATGTTTCTTCGAATCAATCGTTAAATTTTTAAATGTCAAGATTGGCCTTAACACAGCCTCAATTGACTGATTAACAGAAATTCAATTAGACTTTCTTCTCCTTATCCTTGTGGTCAACCAACACCCTGAGAAAGGCCCTTGTCCAGAAGTCATGTTACTTCCTAAAGTCATAAACATCATAAGATTATTAACCTCAAATAATCAGATTAGAGGGAGGAGTTAGGATCACTGCATTTCAAAATTAAGTCCTTAAAGCCCAAACTTAAACATTCCCTCCAATCCTAGCCACTTCGTCTTAGCTCAACATGGAATAAATTACCCCAAATCTTCAAACCTAAGTCGATCAGCCTAGGCCTACATTGGGTATCAACTAGCATAAACACTAGATTCCAACTAACTTATAATCCAACTTAGGTAAACTAGGATACCTTGAACTATTCTAACTTAATCATCTCATACCTTAATCTACCTATTTTTGCCAAATCTTAACTGATCCTAAGCTTCTACATAGAATTCAGATCAAATACAAGGCATCTCATTTCTCTGATACCATTTGTGATGGAATAGATCCTTATCTTTTAAAGACCTTCCATCAATAAATAGATGAAACTAACATTCATAGAATTTACAAAAATTTTGATAGAGTTTCTTCTGCAATTGGACTGAAATCCAAAATCACAACCTATATAAATTAACCTGAATTAAACATACAACTAAACAGATATCACCATTCATCATACAATACACATACACAAAATCACAAACTGCCATATCATCCATAGCTTTATTTCAGCTATTCGATCTACTACACTAGAATCCGTATGAGAAATGCCATCTAGGTCCTGTACAAAATCCAAAGAACATAATAGCGGAAGCAACTACATCCAAGATATAAATCTATAAAAGCATAAATACAGTACCAATAGAATACAAAACGTGTCACAACTATTAATACATAGTTTCATTCACCATTTAGATATTTACATGCTAAACTATCAAAATTTCCAAAATCCTTCGGATGACTTTGAAGCTTCAATCTTTTCTTGCTAAGCTCTGACCATGTCTGTCCGTCCGGTATCGTCTCTACATCCTTATCTGGAGGGGAGAAAAATAAAACAGTGAGTCGAAGCCCAGTAAGGTACCAAAACATGCAAGTGAAATTGTTTTATGCAGAACATAAGTACAGATAAGCATAACTATGGAAATATTTAAAGAACAAAAATGTACAAGAAAATAGGAGAAAGTATAGATCAGGAAAACATAATACAGTAAAACAGATATCACAGAAATTATCGAAGAGTAAACAAGCACCTAGAAAACGTGGAAGCAAGGGAAATCCATTCTATACATGTATTCGAAATCATAAATTAGTATAACAAGCCTCAGAAAATCAAAAACCGATATTAAAGTCTAAAAGTTCTAGAAATCCCATTTTATTATCAGAAATGATAAAACTAGTAGACCCTACTAGCCGATGCGGTGAATAATCGAGGATAGATTTTTTTACTCTACACAATCTAAGGCATGAAACAGGTACATGAGATCCCTTCTCATGGGATTCAGAGCAAGGGTGCCGGCAAGTAATAGTAACTACCCTCTGAGTTAATGCCCTGAGGAAGGGCAGACCACGTATAACTCTATGGACAGAGTTATCCTCGATTACCACCATAATATTTTAAGGCATGCTAGAGAACATTACATGACTGTACATCAGTCCTAGGTCCTAATTAATAGAATCAAAAATATTTTTCTTCTTATTTCTTAGCTTATACTTATCATATATTAGAACATCGGTCAAAATTACACAGATAATTATTCAGATTACTTCAAAAATCCATAGAAACTTGACAGCACAGTTCCATGTAACTTCTTCAGGTATAAATCATAGCGTGAACATTACCTTCTTACAAATAAGCCTTTAGATGTCATAATTTATGAAATTTAAACACCAAATTCTCTCATAATTTATGAAATTTAAACACCAAATTCTCTCAATTTCGTTCTAGGGTTTCACATAAAAATTTTGGACATAAATCGGATACCAAATACATGATTTTTCATAAAATCAAGGTCATATATTGTAATAAATACAGGTAAATGTGAAATCGATCTGATTAATTAGGAGAGACATGCTTTATTTATACTAGACATGGAGAAATATGATTTTAGAGTATAAATACAATTTTAGGGATACTGAAAAGCTGTAAAAATAGTAAATAACATCCGAAGTACATTGCCTTAGCTCGATCTATCGTTATTCTTACTCTAATTGAGTCAAAAGTGGTAGAGATTCCCTCCTCTTTCTCTTTTCTTCCCTTCCTTCGTGCTTTGCTTTCGTGTCCTCTCTCTCTCCCTTGTTTTCTCCCCTTTTATAAACGAAGACCAAGGGCTTCTACAACATTCCTAGCGCGCTCGAGCACCGCTCAAGCGCAGTTGGAGCACCTTTCGGGCAGTCGCTTCTGCTATTTAGGCTCGGGTGGCACTCAAGCATAGCTCGGGCACCACATTCTATTAAACCCACCCCGGTGGCGCCTCGGCTGCCACCTGGGCGCCAATGCCCTACTTCCCCTTGTTAGCTTCCAGCTTTGTTTTATCTTCATTTTTCTTTGATTCATTTACCTTAATCTTAATTATTTTAACTTAATAACTAGAATTTACTATGTTTTAGAACCTGGGTCATCACAACTAGACTTGCCCTCTAATCGATCCATGTTAAGGGATTTAGATTGTACTCATTCCAATTACCAGACTCAATGAGCCCGGTATTGTTATTTATTGTCACTACCTCCCCGTGTCAGTATTGGGTAATTTGCACGCCTGCTGCCTACCTTGGATGTGGTAGCTGTTTCTCAGGCTCCCTCTCCGGAATGGAACCCTAATTCTTCGTCACCTGTCACCACCATTGTAGGCCACTACCTACCATCAAAAGTTGATAGGGCAGAAATTTGAATGATGCGTCACTAGCATCAAAGCTATGCGATCCATCGAGTTATCATAAATCATCAGAACAACAGGTTAAACTAGTGTCAACCTTTTATCTAATAAATGCATCCCTTCATGAAGTAAGGGTTTGTTGCACGTATTAGCTCTAGAATTACAACGGTTATCTGAGTAGCAGGTACCATCAAAAAGACTATAACTGATTTAATGAGCCATTTGTAGTTTCATCATCTGAATTAGTTCATACTTACACATGCATGGCTTAATCTTTGAGACAAGACTATGACCACTTGCAAGACCAACTAGGTAGCATTCCGTCTTCGACATCGACAGTCATGAGCCTTGCTAACCGATTTCAACACCGGTCAAGAGGTCAATAAGTGTTCGACTGTCATTTGTGTCTATAGCAATCAGGCTGACGAGACTCTTGCACATAACTTGTATCTCAATCTTCTACATCCGAGAGAGCACGCTAAAGCCCATCGTCCACCTAGTTGTGTACAAAATGTGATATGGGGGACAAAGAGCCTTACAATCATCTATCCGACACCCGCCATTGGACACCGAGCAGAAGGAAACTTTATGACAAGATAAATTCCTTCAAATGGGTTTGCGACATAGGAAATGACACAACAACCAATGCACAAAGCTCTTGGCCTTTCGGTGAAGAGGCATGTGTGCAATCCGGTTCAACATGTAGATGAAGAGCCCAATGACCCACACAAGCCCACCAATGCACACACGCCATCATTTACACTGATTCGTGCCCCAATAGTCAATCCACAAGTGAATTATAATGCTGACGAAGTCAGCTTGCCAAGTTCCCTTATGGGCACCGCTAGACGTGACAACCCGAGATGAGACAACCTGAGCATACGATCAATACGCACTGAATGCATGGAACCCATGCCGCAAAATCATTGCGTGGTGAAGCACATATAAACAACACGACACATGCAGCACCATGCAAGTCATGCTAACTAGCACCTACAGTGGAACATCGACAGATGGGACAACCAGAGCGTATGGTCGACATGCACCAAATGCATGGAAACCCATGCCGCAAAATCATGGCATGGAAAAACACGTATCACCAACACGGCACACACAACACCATGTATGGCATGCCGACTTGCACTTGCAGCAAAACACTGATACATGGGACAACGTGAGACCGACACGCACCGAACACATATAAGCCTAGGACGTGAAATCATGGCATGGAAAACCACAAACGAACAACACAACAAATGCAGCACCATGCAAGGTATGCCGACGTGCACATGCAGCAAGACATTGATAGTCGGGATAACCCGAGCACACAACCGATATGCATCGAATACGAACCCGGGCCACAAAATCATGGCATGGCAAAACACGTAGGAACAACATGGGAAATGTATCACGATGCATGGCATGCCAACATACACCTTCAGCAAAGCAACGATAGATGGGACAAACTGAGTGTACGAGCAGTATACACCGAGTGCATGGAAACCCAGCCGTGAATTCACAACGTTGTAGAACACATATGAGCAACACGGAACATGCAACACCATGCACAATGTGCCTTGGTTACATGCGTGGGTGGCAACATCGACACACCCTAGCAGCGAAGCAGCTCCCCCATATAGAGGATTCTAGGCCTTTTTGGCATTGGCAGGATTAAATATTGGACCCCTCCGACTTTCACAATGGGATTTTTGATAGTTGTCGGCAATATTTTCAGACGATTTTTTTGTTAGATAGATAAAAATTAGGAGTAACTTAAAATGAAGTCTCGGATTTTTTTGACTATGGGAGGATATTTTAATAATTTCTCAAACGTCGTGTAACTTTGAAAATTAATAACTCCATCAAGACTTGTTTGAATAACGAGCTTTTTTCTAAAAATTAGCATAAATTGTGGAAAAAATTCAGATATATTGGCATCATCGTTTGAGTTGCAAAGGGGTTGTAAGTCTAATTATTGAGGGAAAAAATTACGTAAAAATCCATACTCGCTAGGAAAAGTGGCATTTTCCAATTCAAAGCATGCACAGAGAGCTGACGGCAAGATTATTTGGATGATATCTACAAACAAATGGGTAAGGAATTGGTGTAAGATGTCTACCCTGAGACCACGTGCATTGGTGAGATATGTTAGGTTGAGGCCACACAATACCCCAACATGTGGGGACCTTGTGCCGAGGCAGGGCAAAATCTAGGGACAAGCAAGCATCACTAAAGACATGCCATGTTGTTAGGAACAATGTGCCAAGATGATCGACATGGCAAGGCTTTGTGAAGCCTTTGTGTTGACTCGGGCGCGACAAGGGCGTTGTTAGGGCACGTTGGGCACAACAAGGGGTTGACATGGGCGGTGCTGGGGAACGACCCTAGCATGACTCAAGCGCTGTCGGACATGACAAGGGAGCTACTAGGCACAGCTGGGGTGCACAGGGAGCAACAAAGGTGGTGCTGAGGCAAGCTGTAGAGTGACCTAAGCACTACTGGGCATGACACGGGTGCTGCTGGGATACGCTAGGCATGACATTGGTGGTGTTGGGCAGTGACCCAAGTGCTGCTGGGCACTGGTGGGATGCGCTGGGTGCGACATGGGAGGTCCAAGGCACAACCCTAGTTGTACCGCGTAGCGATCTAAGCGATGCTAGGCGCGACACTGGTTATGCTGGAGAGCGACCTAGGCACTACCCGGTGCAACATGGTCATTACTGGGGCACAACAAGGGCTCCACTGTATCGTGACAAGGGAGCAGCATGGGAGCGATAAGGGCACTGATGGGGCATGACATGGTCGCTGCTGAGTCAGGACAAGGGAGCAGCATGGGTGAGACACCAGCACTACTATGCGCGATAAGGGAACTGATGGGGTGCGACAAGGTTGTTGCTGTGCCACGACAAGCGAGCCACACGGGCACGACACCATCACTACTAGGCCCAACAAGGGCATTGATGGGGTACAACAGGGGAGCTGTTGGGGCATGTTGGACGTGACAAGTGATGCAGGTGCTGCTAGTTGTGATAAGAGACTGGCATGCGTGCAACACGGGTGTGACAGGGGCACTACTGGGTTGTGAAAAGGGAGCGACACCGACATGACAAGGCAGCTGCTGGGAAATAAGGGATCAATTGGGGCACGTACGGCTTGACAAGGGCATCGGTGGGGCGCATAGGGGAGCTAATGGGTGCAACACTAGCAATGCTAGGGAGCTACCCAGGCACTGCTGGGCACGACACGGGGGTGATAAGGGACCTGTAGGGCAAGACAAGGGAACTACTGGAGCATGCCCTGGACGATAAAGGCATTGCTTCGATGTGACACGAGTGTCACAGGGTGCGACAAGGACACCATTGGGTGGGACAAGGAAGCAGCTAGATACCACAAGGGCATGACTTGGGTGGTGCTGGATCATCCCGGGCCCTACTAGGGATGACATGGGCACTACAGGGATGTACTAGGTGCGACAAGGGCACTGCTGAGGCACGCTGGGGAGCTACTGAGCACAACAAGGGCATTCCTATTGAGCAACCTAAGCACTACTATGCACGACCACGATGTTGTTGGGGCACGACACCGATGTGACAATAGCACTACTGGACACGATGAGGGAGATGCTAGAGCACGAAAAGCACAACGCGGGCACTGCTACGAGCGACGAGGGACCAACACGGGTGTGACACCAGTGCTGTTGGGCACGACAAGGTAGCTATTGGGCACAACACCAGCGTGACAATGGCATTCCTGGGAGCACTGCTGGACATGACAGGTGAGCTGCTAGAGCATGACAAGCGATGCAGGTACCACTAGGAGCAACAGGGGACTGGCACCAGCATGATACCAATGCTGTTCAGTGCGACAAGGGAGCTGCTGAGTGTGACACCGGTGTGACAAGAGCATTCCTTGGGTGTGACACGGGCACGACACATGCATTGTTTGTCTCGATAAGGGAGCTATTGGAGCATAACAAGCGATTAGTATGGGCGCGACAGGAGTGCTGCTGGGCACAACAAGGGAGATGCTCGGTGTGACATCGGCACAAACCAACATTGCTGGGTTCGACAACAGAGTTGATGGAGCTCGACAAGCAATATGAGCGCTGCTGGGAGTGACAAAGGATTGGCACGGGTGCGACACTAGCTCTACTAGGCACGACAAGGGAGTTGCTAGGTGTGACACCGGCATGACAAATCCGTACCTGGGAGCACTGCAGTTCACAAGAATGGAGCTGCTAGAGCACGACAAGTGACATAGGAACCGTTGGGAGTGACAAGGGATCGGCACGGGCATGACTGCAACGCTGCTGCATGTGACAAGGGAGTTGTTGGGCATGACACCAGTGCGACAAGGGTGTTCCTACAGTGCGACACCGGCAGGACACTTGCACTGCTGGGTGCGACAAGGGAGCAACTGGAGTACAACAAGCGACAATGGATCGGCACGGGTGCAATAGTAGTGCTACTGGGCGCAACACCGA
>JAODPA010130164.1:0-16980 GCA_025585075.1 Nepenthes mirabilis | reverse complement strand
ATTGTTTTCTTTTAAAACATAATGCCATCGTTTTTATGTATCATTCTTTTAATATTATATGTATAGCTAGCTAGCTAGCTAGCTAGATAGATAGATAGATAGATAGATAGATAGATAGAGATAGAGAGAGAGAAAGAGAGAGAGAGAGATTGATTGTTGGTATTCATACTATTGCTTTTAGAATCTTATGATTCTTAATCTGTCCATACCATGCGATTTTGATGTCCACTCATGAATCCATGGTTGAACCATCTGATTTCTACCCTGGTAGAGACATATTCAATGCTTTGACTAGGCCATTGGCCCATCAATTATTCCCCTTAGACCCTTTGTCCTAATTTTTTCAGAAGAAAACGAAAGAGCTCTCGTTGCTAACAATAAGGCCTCTCAATCCTTTTAAGTAACCACACTTTCTTTCCATCTTCCATGGGGGATGGGGCTATAGAATAGGATAGGTATATGCTATGTGCCATTGAATTGGTATTGATATTCTAATGATGCTATATGATAGACATATTTTTCTTGTACTATCCTCTTTACATGATAGCTTAATTTTGAGGTCCTTTGTCACTGCCTGTTTTATATTGTCTAATGTCATTAGTTGTTTAGATGGATGACAATATTGGTATTAGTATCTGTTATAGACATATTGGTATCAAGAATTAGCCATATTGAGTGATGTGCAATGGTAGTAGACATATTTGGCACAATATTCTTTTGCAAATCAGAACTTGCGGGCAAATATCTACCAATGAATTGGAGAATATCCGTTGTATCGACCAATATTCCGAATATTAGGTGATGTACCGAGATGTATTGTCAATATAATTAGATATCACAAGTTTGTCATAGTATCAAGAAATATGGGTATCGTTCACGCAATACCAAATGATATTTTGCAGATCAACTGATATTTTATTCCATTAGACATTGAGTTTCTGTTATATGGCTTATGGAAGGATTGGAGGGTTCTGATCAAAAGTATCTCTTGTCCAATTCTTATATTGGGGTGGTTCTTCAGATTGGTTGCTTTTGATTACCATAGTCAGCATCAGCAACATCAAAAGGAATTTGATTGCTGATCAGCAACATCAGCAACATCGGAAGACCTCATCCTTTATAGTTTTAGTGTTGGGAATTTTTTTTTTTTTGGGTTGTGTTGTGTGTGCCTTCTTCCACTCTTTTTAAATTTGTGCTTGAATTCCATTGTATATTTGTTTCCGGTTTATGTATAATAGATTTCTTTTGATCCCAAAACACAAAATTACTGAGTCAATCTTGGGGTAATTTGATGGTTTGAATAACATAATTGCTTAGTTAAGATGTGATCTTGATACTTTTCATTATCTTCTTTTGACTTGGTGAGACCATTGTTTTTCATCAGCTGATACCTTTTTTCTCTGACAGCAAAGAATCTCCTTTGCCTTCTCTGTCTTTCGGCACATGGATTTAAAACAAGCTTTTGGCACATGGATTTAAAACAAGCTCTGGAGCCTTGATCCTCCTTTTTTAAGTTGTGATATAGTCTTATCTCACGCATCTTCTCCTTAGTTAGATGAATCTTTTTTCTGGATTGCATTTCATTCACTTGTGTGGCTGAATTTACAAAGGAGTTATTGCTAGTTAGAGGTTGTGGCTGCTGTTCTTTGACCTTTTATATTGATCCACGGGCTGATATAGTTCAATTTATTGCAAGAGATGGAATCTGTACTAAGGTTGGAAGAAACTTTAATTAGGTATAATTTGATAAAATTTCTTTTTATCAGGTTCCTTTTCTTCTTTTTCTTTTTATCACTCATGGACAAAACAATGAAGGATATCACCGGACCGTACTTCTTCCCTAGTGAGTCAAGTATGTAAACAGCTTGCTGTGCAGTTTGAATTGAAACTCAAGGTCTAAAGCAATGGAAGATGAAAATAGCCTGATATGGATCCTTTAATGCTAAAAAAATGCTGCCCAAGTGGCGAGACTGTGTGCAATGACATTTGAAGCTGTGTAGACATGCTCCTTGGTTATTTGAGGATGAGCTATGATATTCTGAGGAACTCTTTGATAATGTTCAATCTTCCCGGATAAGATTCTGAGATCAATTGTGTTCATCACATTTAAATTATCCTCTTTCATACTGATTCTGGTAGAGATGGGAGATGGAGGAGAAAGGCTTGCCAACTGGGCAATTGAAGCTTCAGGCACCTCATGGTCGGTGTCTCATCCCTGTTCTGTATTCACGTGCATTTGGGAACCATTAGTAACTACAACAGCTTTCATGCAAGTAAAATTGTGTCTGTTTGCTACATTAAAATATATAATCAAGTCATCTTGTTCCAGCAATTCCTAGATATACATTGAAATGCCTTGATATTGGTTGTGATGCCCCATTGTTGCCTTAATCTTCACGGCCAGAAGACTTCTCGAGTTCTT
Source organism: Nepenthes mirabilis (assembly GCA_025585075.1). Lineage (NCBI taxonomy): Eukaryota > Viridiplantae > Streptophyta > Magnoliopsida > Caryophyllales > Nepenthaceae > Nepenthes > Nepenthes mirabilis. The sequence goes on along the minus strand of JAODPA010130164.1, from coordinate 14,558 downwards.
TTGAATATTCAATCTTTCTGCTGGATGAGACGAGCTAATGATTGCAGTAGATGATGCTACAAGGACATCATTTCTTCTATTCTGAATACTATCAATGCATACTATCGTAAATATAGCCCAAAAAAAAAAAAAGAGAAAAGAAAAGTTATTAGAGTGAACAGGAAAAGATAATAGATAAAAAATAGCTATGGACCAGACTTTTTGATCTGCTGTAGCAGTAGATATGGATAGCGCAAGCTCAAAACAGCTTCAATAGTATTTTCTGCAGGCATATTATTTTAACTTTTCAAACATTCCATTTGTGATTTCTTCTGGTAACATTTTTTACACCTATTGACATGATGAGCTATTTAATATGGCATATTAGGAACTTGATCTTGCCAAACCTGAATATTTTTGCTGGATCCCACTGTAAAATAACCCTTGTTGTATAAACAGACCTCTAGCTGGCACAATATCCTTCTACATCAGCAGATTTTTCTGCTGAATCTGAGGTCAGCAATTACTTCACCGGCAATGTATTGTGAACTGTTCTGCCCAAATACATCCATCTTTTGATTCAGAAAATTCCCATCCCCTTTACACCAACATTGCTTGATTTACACCTTCCCTGGAGTGAAACTTCGGCCTCCATTCTGTTTGAGTTGATAGGGTGAATTAAGAACTAGCTGTAGAGCACATTCTGTATATTTTCAGTCCTACCAAAATTATTTTATGCTAATTGTTATCCATTTATCCACAGAGCTGCTTTAGGTATGTACAAGTGGACATGGAATTAGTCAGTGGACCTGCCAGGATTGAATAGACGAATGTTCAGTCCAAAAAATATAAAGGTCTTGGCTTTCATCCTTGCATTCGCTGATCAATCATCTGTTATATTGAAATCTGACATTCTATCTTCCACTGTGTTGGAAAAATTCATAGATCTGGAAGACAAGCCAAAGGGTTTTTGCTTGACTCTCCTTCAGGTTCATTGGTTTCTTGATTTTCTTTCTTTTTTGTAGAATTATTCAAATCACAGATCTATGCATTATTTCATCCTTCCTAGATTTCCTTTTTTTTTTCTTGCGTTTGCAATTATCACTTTTGGATTTCAAGATGATGACTTGGAAAAGACCAACAAGAGAAAAGGTTCAATAATTCCTTCGATCTTTTTCTCCATCTGCTCGTCCTTGTCTACAATTTTTCCATTCCCTCTGCTTCTCTAGAATTTAGATCTTGTGTTTAACAGAGATTATGCAAAATCAAACTTCTGATTTCATTTCCTTTGGAAGCTTTGATTTTTTTGTCCACATCTAACGATGTTCAAGCTGTCTGGTTCTTTGTTGTTCTTCGACTTTTTTAGGCCTAAGCTTGAAGGTGAGTTACCTCCTCTCTTCATCTCTTGGCAGTTTATTTTCCAATCTCATATCTAAAGTTGCTTAAGACAAAGATGCCTCACTTTTTCACATCTCATATTTTAGATCCGAGGTTGCACAAACGAAAAAGAGAAATTTTCTAGATATCACTCATATCTGAGGTTTGGCAGAATAGTTTTTTTTTTTTTCAAATATCAGATCTTGGATCTGTGGTTGCTCCGAACATGAAGATTTAATTTTCCTTCAGATTTATTTTTTGTTATAGAATTTGCAGAAAAATATTGATTTGTTTTATGATTCACACTTGATTTCTCCTATCTGTGTTGCTATTCCACAAAATGTTTTGATTTATTGCAGAGGTGGATCTAGGAATTTTTTAGTGGGGCCAATAGACAGTAATTTATAAAAATTGTCATAAAACTCAGCTTCACTCTTTCTCAACAATGTAAATTTAAATAATTATGTTGCTGTTTGTAAAAGATGGTGAAATATCAACTACTCTCATAGAGAACAGTGGATCACAATCGTCATTATATAAATTTAGCAGGATTAATAAAAAAGATTTCAGTGGTCTAATTTCAGTTGAATTATTAAAATGCTTCTGTTTAATTTTTTTTTATTTATAATTTTTTTGTTAGGTCAATTGATTCCACTATAAAGGCTTTCGATCCGCCATTGATTTTAGTGATTTATCATCTCCAATGTAATTATCTATCAGTTTCAATTTTTTTGTTTCCCACTTGGTCACACACACACACTCATATATATGTTTTCATCTACTTGTATTCCCATCTCTTTTTCTAAACTCCACCATAGTAGGAGGGTTGCACTAGGTAGCTAACAGTCAGCATAGATTTGTTAGGTTGTTTTATGGATGAATTTGTTTTATGTCATCATTTTTCAGTAATGCGCCGTTTCCCCATTCAAACATGGTGTGACATACGAAAGAGTGAGCAAGCTGGGAAACTAGCCCAAGAGAATAAAATTAGACTGGCCATCTGGGATATAGGGATCTTCATTAGAAAGGGTATGGTGGTAGTAGATAATGTTGATTAAAAGAAACGTTAGCGTAATTTGTTTACATAAAATTAAATGGGTAGGAGGAAAAAACAAAGAATTGAAATGACGGGTCATGAACTTTGGTACACAGGAAAAGGTAAAAAAAATTCGAAATGGCGTAGATATCATGGTGTATAAAAATAATGTAGACAGCTTTGTACAAATAGGAGACATAATAATTTATGTTAAATTGGTCTTAGTGCTAGAAAATACATGTTAAATGCTTACGCTCCACTAGTAATCCAATCAAAAAAGTTTTAAAAGCAAATTTGTGAAAGATTTGGATGGTGTGATACGGAGAATGTGTGTAGATGAGATTTAAATGGTCATATTAGAAATGATAATAATGGTTAGAAATAAGTACACGAGATTTTGGTTTTAGGGATAAAAAAATGATTTAGGGATAAGAATTTTAAGTTTTTTATACCTATGACACCGTAATACTTAATACTTGCTTTAAAAAAAGAGTTGAACGCTTAATAATTTTTAAAAGGAAACCTATTAGTAGTTAAATAGATTTCTTTACAACTACGAGATCAGATAGGTTGTGTGAAAGGATTGTAAATCATTTCCGATGGGAGTCTAACTATTCAATGTAGACTACTGGTATTGTTTTAAGTATTAAAAAATGGAGGAAGTATTAAACTTAGAAGCGTTGGCTGACAATATGGTGGGACTTGAAGGGAGAAACAGTACAGAAAATTTTAGAGATCAATTGTTAAAAGACATATTTGGGTTGTGGAGGATAAAGAAGATGTAAATAATGTATGACTTAAAATAACAAATCGTATTAAGGGTATAGCTAAAAAAGTCTTATGGGATTTTAACAGGATAAGAGTTCTTGCATTAATGACAAATTGTATCAAGGAAGGCTGGTGATGGGATGAGGATGTCCAAAAGACAGTAAAGGTGAAAAGAGAGTGTAATACAACTTGGCAGTTTTGTATGATTACTATAAATTTTGAAAATTTAAAGAGGAAAAAAAAAAAACTGGCAAAAAAGTGGTAAGGTTTTCTTGTTATTAGGATTGCTGAGTTTTTATAGTTTCATTCCCTGAAGGAACTAGATATGACGGTTTATCATCATCTATCTCGGACTAAGCTAAGTTTATAATGAAGAAGGTATAAAGAAAAGGTATTAGAGTTATTTTAATAAACTATTCAATGAAAATATTATAGAATGCCTAAATCTAGTAGTATTAAGGAGGAATAGAACAAAAGTTTTATAGAGATCCACAAAATTAGAGTTCCAGAAGTTGAGTATGCAATGAAAAGATAAAAAAATCATTAGTTGATAAGATTAGATGAGATTTCTATTGAAGTTTGGAAATATTTAGAAAAGTATGGTAGCAAATTAGGTAACTAACCTATTTTATATGATTTTGAGAATGAAGAGAACGCTAGAGGAGTGGAGGAGAAGCATTTAAGTTCTTATTTACATAAAAAAGATGATAGTCAAATTTATACTAATTATTGGGGTACTAAATAAATGGACAATTCTATGAAACTTTGGGAACTAAGTATTAAGACAAAAAATGAATGTGATTATTTGGTTTTATGTTAGGGCACTCAACTAATGAAGTTATATATTTTTTGAGAAGGTAATTGAAAATTTTGGGAGAAAAGAAAAAATATTTGCATATAGCTTTCATAAATCTAGAGAAGGCTTATGATACAATGTCTAAAAGTCTTGCATGGGTGTCAGTGAATAAAGAAGTTTGGTAAAAAATTATATGGATCTAATCAAATATATCTTTTTAAAGGAAACAACTAGTGTTAATACCATAGGAGGAAATACCGATTATGATAGACATCAAATGTCTACTAAGAGTCCTTACCTGTTTGCTTTAGTTATTGGTGAACTTAACTAGATATTTTATATGAGCTTTCTTGTTGTATAATATTTGTGGATGATATAGTTTCAATACATGAAAGTAGAATAGATATAGAAATAAACTTAGCATGTTAAATTAATGCTCTTAATCTAAAGGATTAAAATAAGTAAAAAGAAAACTGATATGAATTGGACAAAATAATGAACAAGTCAAAATTAATGATCAAAATATTCCTATAACAATAAATTTTATTACTATGGATCTATAACTTGAGGAAATGGAGAGATTAAGACACGACAAATGGGATTAATATAGGTCAATTAAAATTGAAAATTGCATCAGGTGTGCTTTGTTATCAAGGTATATCTTTAAAATCATATGGTAAACTTTACAAAACAATTATTGGACATACAATACATTAGAGATTAGAATGTCAGGCGATCAAGCATGTATAAAAAATTAGTATTGTAGAAATAAGAATGCTAAAATGGATTAATGAAATCCCACTAAAAAGTAAGGTTAGAAATAATGATATATATAAATGTTTAGAATGTAAGATTAGATGAGGGAATGATAAATAGGAAATCCTCTAGGATGGCATGTAGCATCCAAACCCGTAATTGGTCTAGACATCTAAGGTACTTCAAACTCTTAAAATGTAGGCCAAATGAAGAATATGTAAGGAAAGATGAATTACTTGTGGTTAGAGAAAATAAATGAAGAGATAAACCTAGAAAAGTTGGAATGAGGTCATAAAAATGATGTTAAAAGCTTCTACTTTCATAGAAAATTGCACAAAATCCAATGGACTACTGAAAGAGAAATAATGTAGCCGATCCCTCTTTGTGGGTTTAAGATTTTGTTTTTATTCTTTGCATAGTGGATTCTTTAGCTGGCAACATTTCGAGTTTTGTGCCACTGGGATTTCAACAATTTGGTGCTTCAGTTGCTGACTTGTTTTTATACTGGATAAGACACATAATTTGTTACAATATAGATTATTAATATAAATATTATCAAGGCTAATTAAAAAAATTCCAAAACCATGACACTACACAATAATCCTTTAGTGACTTTTAAGCAATATCGTAGTAATTTTTGTCCCAGGATGCGATCAAATTATGCCATTTGACCACATGACTTTAGGTACCTGCTCATCAAAATATTATTATACAACAACCTTCCCAAACTAGTACTTAACAAGAATACCGAAAACCTAACAAGATGTATAGTCCCATGGCCACGTGTGTTAACTTTACATGCTGAAAATATTTAACACTTAAATTGTTTGCCAATAGCATCATCAAAATACATAGTTTACGTCATCTCCATCTAAGGTCCTTTAAAAAGTACAGTCAACAGCTCCAAGAATTTTTAAGTGATTTAAGTCTGCTAATCTAAAAGGTGGTGATAATGTAATGTGAGTTAAAATCTCAGCAAATAAATGATAAGGTTTGAGCAATAAAATATGAGTCACTGGAAACATTCAAGGGAAATTATGACCAAAGGCTAACGATAAACTTCACCAATTTGGATTGAATATTTTGAAGGTCAATTTACATATTTTTTTCCTATAAACATTGGCCTTAATTACTATTTAAAACCCGTGGAGAGAATTATTTATTTATTGTATCCTATAGATGGGGGCTATATTGTAACCTATGGGTGGGTCATCATACAATCTTTTCTTTTTCTTAATAATGAATGGCATATCAATTATATATTCTATCAAATCCTTGTGATGGTTCATTTTTAAAAGAAATGAAGAAATTTCTCTACAAAATAATATTTTTTCAAAATTTGGAAACAATATTTTCATGAACTTGAATATAGAGATTTGACCTAATTCCTAAACAATCTTAGACAAGCAAGGGGTTTTTCTTCAATAAATTTCAGCATTTTATGAACATGAATAATATACTTTAAAATCAAAGAAAAATGAGGAAATAAAAACTGTACATGCAAGTGAAACATTAAAAGGAACATGGATGAACACATGCAAAAAATATAATGACATGAAGGTCAGATTTTGGACTATATAGAGGAAAAAACTCAGAAATATTTACAAAAGGAATGGAGAGCTAAGCTTGGAATTTACTTAACTTAATTCTTAATGATTCTTCATAGTTTTACTTAAAGGTTCCTTCCCTCTCTTCTCTTCTTTCTATATCTTCTCTTAGGAACATAAAAAAAATGTGCTAAAAAGAGGCAAAAGCTCTGCTAAGACCAATTTTGGCCAATGTATGTGTGTCCCTCATGGGCACATCAGGCACAATGATTCTGGCACAGTTGTTCACAAGCTGTCTTTTATACGCATCAGGCAGGTAGATTAATCGACACATGCACTTATCATACTTGCATTAAGCATTGGTTAACAAACTGAGAACATGCATAACTTGTATGCCCATAAGGTGCCATCTATGCACAATCTAATACTTAGGTCCTCACCGTAATACATAATTGTCCTTAATAATTTACTCAGTTTTTCTAATTCAAATATCAATGTTTTAAAATTAGTACTTTGGTATTACATGATTCACCTTCGTCATTTGTCCCAACCATTCTGCACAGGCATGCAATTCCTGTTGGAGAACCTCTGTACATTTGTGGTCCTTGGAGTTGAGAAGAAATTGTTCTCAATACATAACATGAATAATAGCATCCTAGCAGCAAGCTATTTTTTCACCATGTCAATCTCCATGGTCAATTTCACATATGATAACCTTGAGAGGACTTTAGAGCACAGAATAGAATGATTAGTGTAGGGTTCCCTTTTAACAGTCGCTGGGTGGTTGTGAAGAATCCCATTAGTTGCTTGTTGATGAACAATTTTTTTTTAGGCTACTTTGTAGTTGTGTTGCAGCTCTGCCAATATTCAGCTGGAGTTTCGAAAGTCAGCTTTTGGTCTGCTTTTGGGTAATTTGTAGGATCGTATTGAAGGACAAAAATATTTATGGGGAAGCTGGAAAATCTGCCCTCTCCAGCTTCCAACATTTGCCAAAAGCAGCTGCAGATTTTGCCAGCTGCATCATCAAGCAACATCCTACCAACATTGAAAACAGAGTTGTGGCTTGTTGAAAAATCCCAGCTTTTTTATTCAACAATTTTAGCCACAGTACTAGTATGAGCTAGAATGAAGACCTTTTTTGCTTGATCACTCTGGATAAACATTGCATTACCCATTGTTGAAGTTGGCTGCCATAAACCCTGAGAATCTAGTCAAGATAATGGCTACTTAATGCAATCTTACCCATGACATTGCTTACCAGAGCACTGCCTCTGCCACAATTTTCTTTTTCTTTTTCTTTTTTTTTTTTTGCATGACATTGTATCTATAAAATGTGGCTTCTTTGAATGAAGGCCCATTGATGGAAGCAAATAAACTAAATAGAGGAAAGGTCTTGAGCAGTATGCTAAGAACTTGAAGATGACTTTTTAGGCGTTGTTACATAGGGAGATCAGGAAATCTGCAGCAGTTTTGACATTTTTCACCTTTTGGAATCATGTTAATGCTAGTAAGGTTTGATTCTTTCAAGCAAATGCCAATTTTACTGTAGCCATGAGACCTCGCCCTTCTTAATAAGCTTGATGAAAGGAATAGAATCCTCGAGTTAATTGTTGATAAGCTTGTATGATAACTTTATGGTTGGTCTGCTTTCCCACATTGTTTGACCTGGTGTGGCAGTCCTTTGACACAAAAATCAAACACGTTTTCTTCATCAATAAATTGTTTTAGAAAATTTCTGAATCTGATGCATGGAAGGGGGGAAGTAGGGGAAGGGAAGGAGAAGGAATTGGGAGGAGGGAAAGAAACAAAATTGAAGAAAATTAAATATCTAATTAAATAAAATTAAATTAAAATCAAATAAGTCTCAAATCGCTTTTAATTTGAAATGATGTTCGTATTAATTCTTCCTAAGTAGTTGGAACTCAATCTCGTCAAGTAAAAATTTCTATTGTCAATTCCTTAACCACAAGCTAAGTGGCTGGGCAATCTTCCTCCGACGTCAGTAGACATGTGTTAGTGGGGGATGAAATCTGATTGAGTCACCAATGCTTCCGAATTGAAAAAGACTAGGGCCTGAAAATGGGTAATCTTGTTGACGCTGATAGAATTTCAAAATATTTAAGTCTAACTATTAGAGTATCTATCTAGAAAACCAAGTATTCTCAGGCTTTGGCCAGCCAATCCAATGGATAAGGAAGCACTGAACTGCCCCATTCCTGGTAGACATAGTCTATTGATTTAGAATAGTATTAATTTTATCTTTGTATGCCACTAGGGTGGAAAGTTTTGTAGTAGTGGGTGTATATACAATGTGTGGCACATTTGGGGGTATGTTAAATGGATTAACTGGTGGGTTAAAACTACATTTATAAGTGATTAAATCTTTGATATTGAAAGTATTATGAAAACCGAAATGAGATGAAATATCAATAACATATACATTTGATCTAATCCGCTATAAAATTTTAAATGGGCTAGCACTATCAACCTGTAATTTAGAAACGGGCCCATGTAGGCAACGCTCTGACCTGATTTGAACCACAACATAATCTCCAATATTAAATTCAACGTATCTTTTATGCATATCAACTTGAAGTTTGTACGAGACAACACGTGCTTCCAACTGTTTAGTATCTTGATATGTAAGTCATGAAGATATTGTGTAAAAATTTCGACCGTCATGAACATACTAACATGTGAGAATATTAGAATAAGGTCTAAGGGTTTCTGATGTTTGTAATTATGCACAATTTCAAATGGGCTCATGCCTATAGATTTATTAATAGAGCTATAATATGCAAGTTGAGCGGTGGAAAAGATCAAGTTCCAATTCCTAAGATTTTTCTAAACCAAACATCGTGATAAGTTACCTAAATTTTGATTGACAATTTCAGCTTGATCGTCTGTTTAAGAGTAGTAGGTAGTAAAAAATTTTAGTTTGATACCAACTAAGTGCCACAAGATCCTCTAAAAGTGACTGGTAAAACAAACGTCCCTATTAAAAATAATAGTTTTAGGAAAACCATAAAACTTAACGATCTCAACAAAGTAAAGTTGAGTAACTTCAGAAGTATCAACAGTTTTACTACAAGGAATGAAGTTGGCCATAACAATAAAAATGGAATCATACTTCTTAGAGGTAGGTGGGAGCCCTAATAAAAAGTCTATACTTACGTCCTATTAGGGGCAATAAGATATAGGTAGAGGGGTGTACAGGTAAGTGTTTTGCCTTTTATGCTTCGCTAGTAGGCATGTTGGACAAGTACTAACAATTTTAACCACATCTTTCTTCAAACTAGGCTAATAAAATTGCCGTTCAACCTCCTCTGTTATCTTATCATGTTCAAAATAGTCAGATAGACTGCTAGCATGAACCTCCCAGACTATGAAATCTTGAACAGACTTATTAGGGATACAAAATTTATTAACCCGGAATAAATACCCATCCTGAATATGAAAACATTCTATGGTGTTTGAGTGCCCACGTTATAAAGTTAGGAAGATTTTGCTAAAATTAGGGTAAGACTCGTATTCTTTAAGTTTTTTAAAGCCAATAATTTTAACTTGAACAACAAATAATAAGGACAAACGATGGCTTAAAGTATCAGCCGCTTAGTTCTTGACTCCTTTCTTATATTTCAAGATAAAAGAATATGTTTGTAAATATTTAATCTACCGATCATGCCTATAATTTAATTTCTTTTGGGAGCTAAAAAATTGAAGAGTTTTATAATCAGAATAAAGGACAAACTCATGAGATAACAAGTAATGGTAGCAATAACATAATGTCTGTACAACTCCATACAGTTCCTTATTATAAGTAGAGTATCGTTACTTGGTATCATTTAACTTTTTATTAAAGTTGGCAATTGGATGGCATTTTTGATTAAGAGCTCCTATTTCTATACTTGAGGTATCACATTCTACTTCAAATACTTTGAAAAAAATCAGAAAGTTGCATGACGAAGGTTGTTGTCATCTTTTCTTTTATATTTGAAAAAAATCAGAAAGTTGCATGACGGAGGTTGTTGTCATTTTTTCTTTTATAATTTTAAAAGATTTGGCAGAATCAAGAGACTAAGTGAATGACGGAGGTTGTTGTCATTTTTTCTTTTATAATTTTAAAAGATTTGGCAGAATCAAGAGACTAAGTGAATTCACTCTTCTTCATGCACTCAATGAGAGGAGTCATGATTATGATAAATCCTTTAATGAACCAATGATAAAAAGTAGCCAAGTCATGAAAACTTTAAACTTTATGGGTAGATTTGGGTTCAGACCAATATATGATTTCCTTGATTTTTATAGGGTCAGTAGAAACACCGTTAGAAGAAATAATAAAGCTTGAGAAAGCTACTTTATCCTAAAAGAAGGGACACTTATTAAAATTAGCAAATAAGCTTTCTTTTCTAAAAGTAAGGCATACATGTATGAAATGGTCTAAATGTTCCTTGTTCTTACTATAAACAATGATTCCATCAAAATAAATTACTAGAAATTGCCCCATGAATGGTCATAAAGTTTGGGTCATGATCCCCATAAATGTACTTAGTGCATTAGATAGCTCAAAAGGCATGACCAATCACTCATAAATGCCGTCTTTTGTCTTGAAAGTTACTTTTCACTCATCCCCTGGACAAATTCTGATTTCGTAATAATCACTCTTTAAATCTATTTTGGAAAGGATTGTGACACTAGCCATTATATTTAACATGTTATTAAGTTTAGAGATGAAAAAAAATGATATTTCACGGTGATTTTATTGATTACTCTACTATCCACATACATCCACCATGATCCATCTTTCTTAGGTGTTAAGAGAGCTGGCACTGCATATGGACTCATATTTTCTCAAACAAATCCTTTGCGGAAGAGTTCCTCAACTTGTCTAGGAGTTTAGCATCCTCAATATGATTTATCCTATAATGAGATAGGTTTGGGAGAGATACACCTGAAACAAAATTAATAGCATGTTAAATATCACGTAATGGTGGTAAGTGATTAGGAAGATCCTCGAGGAAGACTTCTTGAAGTTTATGGGGTATTTGATGGGCCTCATTAGGAATTAATACAGAAGAGTTTGAAAGGACCTTGAGAATGATAATAGCAAACACAACAAACTTGCTTATAACTGCTCGTTCAAATATTGTGTGACTAATGATATGTAATCCATTTGTTACTATCATAAATATTTCTTTATTGGCAGTCATCGGTTTTGGGAGTAAGCGATAGAGGTGAATTTTCTTTCCCTTATAAATAAAAGAATAAGAATTAGAATGACCTTGGATTATAACATCCAAATCGTATAGTCAAGGGCGCTCGAGAATGATATGACCCACGTTCATTGGTATAATATCATACCAAATATGACCTTTATATTCTAAGAATTGAATAGGTACAAGACGGAGTTCTTTAACGACTATAGAAAATGTGTTAATCCACGAGATGCTATATGGATTAGGATGTAGAACAGTTTTCAATCCCAAATGAAAAATAGTATTAGCCGGGACTGTATTTATGCAACTATTACTATCTACAATAATTTTAGAAGCATTCTCATTCACTTTGATATATATGTGGAAGATAGCATGATGATGCCAATCATCAACCTTTTTGGATTGCATTAAGGTATAGCGTATAATGCCTAGGATTGGCATATTGGGGGAGGGATAACAGAAGCTATGCTAGAGGAAGTAATCCTGATGTAGCCTATGAATGTGTCAATATCATTACCATCCAAGTCATCAAACTTCTTTAACTTGGGTTCATATACTTATTCTTCAAGAGGTTTTTCGCTTATACCATCTTGTCCGTTAATAAATAAGACTTTATTCGAACATTTGGAAAAAATATGTCCAAAACCTTAATAATTGAAACATTATAATTGATAATTTCTTCTTAGGGTTTTAATACCCTTTCCTCAGGCTTCCCTTGTAGGGGGAATTATAGACGGAGTGGGTCCTAAGACAGACTTAGAATTGATAGGAGTATGTCATATTGATTGATGATACGGTGTCTTGATAACTAATTCAAAGTCTCGGACCAAATTATACATATGGTCCAAAGTCGTAATTTCACTGAGGACAAATTTTCTCATAAGATCCTCATGTAGTCATTGTCAAAATTTACTTAACATCATAGTCTCGTCCTTAATGATATGACATCTCATCCGAAAATCATTGAATTGAATACATACTCACTTACGGATCGATTATCCTGTCGAAAGACATTCCATTGGTTTAGTAAATTACTATTGTATGAGCGAGGTAAATATTTCTCTTAAGAGTGTCATTTCATTTTGGTCCAACTCCTAACAAGGGTTGCTTGATACCTAGTAAGGAGATTCTTAACACTTTTTCAAAATAATTGAGTATTTCTAGTCAATTTGAGACTAGCAAATTGAACTCTTACATCTTCCAATACACCATACCATTCAAAGAAATAATCTATATCTTGAACCCATTAAGTAAAAGCTCGAGGGTCTAAATAGCCATCAAAAGTAGGGACATCAGAATTAAAGTTTTTAAAGAGGTGTTTGTCCTGATCTCACTCTTGTTCATCGTATCGGGGCATGTAGTCGCGTCTATGAGGTACTCGACTTGTCTTCGTAGGTGATTTCGATTATGGGATACATCAGAATTGTCAGCATCTGATGAGTGAGGCCTTATTTCTAAAATGGCAATTCTATTTGTTAAATCCAAATTCATTTACCGGGTATTGGCTAGGTCAGCTTGAATGGTGATTATATGGTTTTGTAATTGTTGTTGATTGGTAATTAATTGGGTTAACTATTGACTTAGAGTTACAAACTGGCTAGAATCCATAATTAGGTCAGGAGCGTTATAGGAAATAGTACGACCATTTCGCAAGTGATGCAACACCAATATGATTAATGGGTTGAAATCAATAGATAATTGAGGCAATACGAGCCAATATTTATTTATATATATAGTTTTTTTAAGAAAATTTTGTATAGTTCAGATAATGCAAATAAATATTGATAATGTATTAAAATAATAAAGTAAAAACCAATTGAAATGCGATTGTATCTACTATAAATTATAAAATGCAAAAATGGGTAAAATATAATGTCAATAGCACACGTAAATAAAATTAAATACTATTAAAGAAAGCAAAAAATATGCTACCCAGAATAAAACAAAACGAACTCACCTGGATACAAAAGATCATCTGAACCACTTGTATGATGTGGCCTTAAAAGATGATAGCTTTTTATCCGCTGTCTCTCTTTTTTTTTTTATCTTTTGAACCAATACTAATACCACCACAAATTTTCATCATTCTTTTTCACATGCAAACAATAATTTTTTTTTTTACACACACACGCATGCACACCCACTAGCACCTTGTAAAACCCACACAGTGCCTCTCGCCTGCACATGCACACACCCACAAGTAGTAGAGGATGATGAGAGTGAAGGTGACGATGAAGACGAAGATGGAGGGGATGAAGATGCAGGCGGAAAAGGAGACAAAGAGGATGGAAATGATGAAGATGAGGATGAAGATGAATCGGCATAACCCGATTCATGACTTCCTCTCTCTTTGAGATTTTATTCGAGATATTTTTTTTCTATCTAAATAAAGGTTAGCGTGGCAGCTAGGGTTTGGGTTGGGCTTCGGCTTGGGCGTCCAGGTTAAGGTTTGATGTAATTAATGGTGGTGGAACTTGGGCGCTTTGCTTTTTGGTGAGTGGTCAATTAGGGTTTTGGGTGAGTAGTCGATTAGGGTTTTCGGGTGGTTTGGATGGGTTTGCTGGGCATGATTTGGCTTGGCAGCGACCGGAGAAGTGATGGTTGTGGCAGTCGATATGCGACGTGGAAAATGGTTTCAGTGAGTTGAAGGAAAGGATGAAAACATACAGTGATTTTGGGGAGTGTGGCCACCGCTACGGGTCGTATTCATCTGGCTATTGCTATTTTGCCAACTGCTACTGCTTCGCCTCTATCTTTTTCTCTCTCTTTCTTTGTTTCAATTTTTTTCAAAAATTTTATTTTTTTTAACGACAATTTTTTTCTCAATTTTTCCCCTTCTACAAAGATAGAATTTTTTTTTTCTCAAAATAACTGCAAAGTAGAAATAGATGATATGTTGCTTGTTAGAGGAAGACGAGAACTGTATGCTTAGGTGCGGGACGGTGGGGTAATAGAGTTGGTGATGTTGCTGGTTGTACAGGAAGAACATTGTGAAATTGAATAGGAGGCGGAAGGGTTCTGATAATGGGTTATGTTGGGGTCCTAGAAAGGCAGTAAAAAAAGTAGGAATTTAGTCTCTGATA
>JAODPA010130153.1:3197-16981 GCA_025585075.1 Nepenthes mirabilis | reverse complement strand
AAAGACATGAAAAGTTAAAAATAATTATTTTAAAAATGTTTTTGTCCAATATCGATCGTCAGGTCATTTCATGGCTTGGTTAAATACCGCCGTTTGAGTCAGCTTCTTCTGCTGTAAAACATCCATTTTCCTACTAGATCGGAGATCCGATGGCGATGTCGAATCTCTTGAATCGGATGGCAGGGTATCCGTCGTCCGAATTGAGGCCTAGATCATTGGAGCCGAGATTCGTTGTTGATTTCCATAACGGCAGCAACAGAACTGTCTTCATCTCCAGGATCGCATCACCTGGCTCGTCTCTGTCCACCAACCAAGTCGTTTCGATCCGTCCACTGGTGTAAATCTTCTGATCTAATGTTGATTTTCGTTGTTCGTGATATTGCCATTTTGTTCTTATCTCCTCTCTGTTCTATTTTTGGCTTTAATTTAAAAAAGTCCTGCATGAAATTGACGGCTTTCTCATGCCTCAACTTCCTAGTGTATAATTAGCTGGTTGAAGTTGCTATTCTGCTCCGCCTACATGTTAACTTCCACTTTCCTCTGATTTGTGGCTATTTGCTTAGTCAATGAGTCATTGTTTTATGAAGTTTCATTTTTGTAGTTCTCCCTAGCTAATCTGCGAGTTTGACAATCGGTGACATCTCTAATTGGAAAGAGTTAGGAGGAGAGAATAATTAGGGGTTTGATGCTTTCAGAAAGTCGGTGCTCATAAGAATAGATGCTTTAATTGACAACGTGTTACTTTCCCGGAGTTTTTCATTATGAACCCGGATCAGATTTGTCCTGATTAAGACACACGGAAAAACCTGGGGGTTGGTTGGGGTGGGTTTAGACCTACTTTTCCCACATGTGCCTAAGGTAGAGTAATCACAGGAATATGATTAAAAACTTGCAAAATTGCAAATGATATACAATCTTATTGACAAAGGGAAACTCATAAATTAATCAGTAGAGAAAAATCATTTGAATTTCTTAGGTTAATAAAACACAAATCCACTGGAAAGTCAACTTATGACCCAGGTGACAATGGCGCAGTAGACTTCCTAGTGGACTTTCCCTTGTGGGATTCTCACTGAAGAATCTATTCTTCGGATTGGTCTTTGGAGCCATGGATCTGCACTGGAATTCTTGGATCTTCGTTCAGTGACTTAGCCATTTTCGAGTCGACTCTTCTATTCGAAAATGCCTCAATTCTACATACAAGTTACACATCAAAACTTTGCATAATTATAGGTTAAGAAATGTTTTTAAAGGCTGTGGGTGTGAGATTTTTATAAGTTTCAATCATATGCCATTATGAAAATATAAAAATTACTCAAAGGATTGGTGACTTTTCAAAATGTAGTGTTCTCAACAAGCCTTTAAGATTTGGGCCACCTACAAGGTTCTTCTTAACTAGAGGAAATAAATCATTTGTCCGCTCCACCATTTTGAGAAGTTTAAGCAATCTTCAAACAAACAAGCACATCTCAAATAACAGGCCACACTAACACTTAGGATCTATGAATAGAAAGCAAAATACATAACTTTATCATGAAGTTTGCCAGCACAAAAGTCCAAGCACACTGAAAACCTCAAGATGGATGTCAAGTTAATAACGAAAAGCATAAAAAGGCTAGTGGATTAAGATGTATGCACAAAGGTGAGACATGGTGTTAGCTTGATAATGGTAATCCCCTGCCCAACCCCTCATCTCCCCAAAAAAGGGTGAAATCGTGAGTTGTGAGCTTCTCATATTCTCTTTGCAATTTAGTATAGTAGTCAATTGAAGTTTGCTTCATAATCATTAATCCTCTACTCTTCCAAAATTCCTAGGAAATGGATCATGAGACTTCTGAAATCCCCAGTATGGCACTTATATTGGTGGTTATTTTTTTGACTGGAAAAAAAGTTTGGTTAGTTTGGTTTTGATGGAAAATAATGTGCATACATAACCAAAAGAGTACTTTGTCAGTGTCAGATGTTCCCAATCCCCTGGAAATGGAACTCCGATAAAACGAACAACTCTTCATGACCTCTACGAGAAGCAAGGGCAAAGTCCATGGTATGATAATCTATGCCGACCTGTTACTGATCTACTTCCTTTGATTGCGAGTGGAGTTAGAGGTGTAACTAGCAACCCAGCGGTAAATACTTTTTCCACAATTGTTCTTCACTGTCGTTTGCATTTCTCTTTAACATGTTTCTAAATAGTCAAATGGTTGCAGATTTTCCAGAAGGCAATATCATCTTCTGATGCCTACAATGAGCAGTTCAGGTACTTCCATTCTTTTTGTTTATAGGATTTGTTATAACCTGAGTGATTCTCTATATAGCCACTAAATTGAGCTAAATCATCAAACAATGGGAAGACAGAGGGGGTGAGGGGGGGGGGGGGAGAGACTCACATTGTGTACTCATAAGATTTAGTACCTCATTGCACATGCACTTCTCCTAGTGATATCTATGTCACTCATATGTGCTTGAGCAAAACTTTTGTCATATCAGCTGACTCTTGTTTGCAAGGATCTAATCAAGAAACTGGGCCTTTGATATTGTAGGTTTCCCAAGTTGTTTCCTCTTGACTTATGGGTTGGTGCATCGGATTTATACATGGTGATAGTTGTGTTATTTTTTTGACCATTCTCCTTTTGTCTTCCTGCATATTTTCTTTATTGAAGACATGAAAACATGGGTGGATGTAGCAATTTAGTGGCTGCTACTTCTTATGGGCTTCCTTGTCCATTTCCTCCAGAATTGTGATGGAGCCTTGGTACTTAAGAGTTAGAGTTCATTCTGAGATTAGAAGGCTTCTAAAATTTCACCAACAAGGGTGGAGCTTCAAGTACACCGTTTTCCTTCATGTTAGCAACAAATCAATTGAAATAGACACCAAGGTGGAATATTTCACATTGTATCATTAGCTTCTAGGTTAGCCCTGACAAAAATAGGAAAATCAGTTTTTCGTGTGTATTTGATTTGAATGAATTCCAGTTTTACTTTTTCAGAATTCTGCACCCTTGCAGCAGTTATTGGTTTTGGTTGTAGGGAGTATGTCTTGTTAGAAGTCTGCATCATGCAAGATACTCTTGATTATAATAGAAAATTTACACCTCTCTAGGATCTATTCTAGGAAAGATTTCAAATCACCAACATATGTGGTGATCACCAAGATTGGTGGCCATTTGTAGCAATCATTTCTTCTGTTAGAAAATATTCTATGAAACAAAACCAATTCCAAATATGTTAGCATATATCTCCTATTTTAGGGTTTAATTGTCCATGCTCTCCCTTAAGTTGGGTTAAAAAGATTCTCCTTTCCCGACTTGCCTAGAATGGATTAAAATATAGGAGTTGACAATCTTTTCATGAGAAATCTAAAAGTTGATTTCACTATGCAATACAGTTAATAGCAAATATAAATATCTCCACTTTCTAATTTTTCTTTGGCTAAATATTGATAAATTTGTACGTGTTTTGTGCAATTGTATTGAGCTGGATTATGGGCAATGCTTATGGCTGATTTGTTCTCACAAGATAACTTCATGGGCCATTCCAGTTTTAAAAGAAGATATGATGATCTTTATTCAAAGTAACTCCCAAATGCTTTGTGCTATTGTATTCAACTTCTGTGCAATATCCACTAGTATATCTTTGGTCAACAATAGACCCAATGCAATCTGCATTAGTGTATATTTCTACCCCTCTCATGTTATCTAAACAAAATTCCTTTTCGTGTTACTGGGCTTTACTATTAAGTATTTTTTTAGGCTGCTTCTATATTTTTCTTTCACAGTGCATGTATATGTTAATTGATCCCCCTTACAACTTAAGAAATATCAGGAGTTTAAGAAACACAGATTACCCTCCAATGAGTCTTTGGTTCCTTTTTTGTCAACTTTAGGATCCTTGGAACATTCTCCTGACTTATGATTAGGCATGATAAAATTGTCTAAGTAAATCATCCCTATGTCTTTAGGTAAATCAAGGGTATACCTACAGCTGGGAGAAATATGCCTACCCTTCAATCACCTCTATTCCAATAAAGTGTTTAGGTATTCCCAAACCTTTGATCCTAAATTCTCTTTCCAAATATCACCTGAAGTGTTTGGATTTTTGCTTGATAAATAGAGTATTGTTGCATTGACTGCTTATAGTAGAACCTCACTGTGACATTTTTAACTCCATGAAAACAAAATCTAGGTGATTGTTTAGACCATGTAGAGATTTCTTGAGTTGGTATACTTTTTTCTTTCTTCTCTATGAATGTTGGTGGGATCTTCATGTAGACTTACTCTTCTAGTTTCCATGTAAAAGACATTTTGTACTTCAAATTGCTGCAATGTCCAATTTTGGTAACTAGCAACAGAAATCAAAATTCAGATGCTGTTCATTTCATCCACTGGAGAAATAGTATCTCAGTGATCTACGTATAAATTTGAATGAATACTCCAATCACCAACCTAACTTTGTATTTTCCTCAAGACCCATTTGCTTTATGATTGGGTGTGAAAATCCTAGTACAATTCACACCTTTCTTCCTTACGGTAATTTTACTATCTCCGAAATTTTTATTTTTCTTGAAAGCTCTAATTTCTTCCATCATAGTTTCTTTCCAATTTGGATTATTAAGGGTCTCATTGACATTTGCTGGAATTTATGTGGTTGAGAACTAAGAGAGATATGCATCATAATTAGGAGATAGTTTATCAATTGACACATTATTGGAAATAGGATATTTAGTGCACGTCCTCATTCCTTTATTTAGTGTGATAGGAAGAAGCAAAACATTATTAGATTTACTTGAATTGACACAGATATAATTGACATTATTGTGTCCGACTCCAATGCTTGAGCATACATTAGGTCCATGTTGAGCATGGATAAAAGTCACAGTACTTGTCACGATTATATCAAATGATACTCGTTGGTGTCAGACGTTAGAATTTTTTTTTTTTTTTTTGCAAAATGGTATATGAGGAACAAATATCTGATGATATATCAAAAAATATCGGATGTATTAATTGATATACTGTGAAATGTTGCCAATATAATGAAAATCACGATTTTGTCATGGTAATCAAAGTTATCCCTCCCAAAACCAATATTTCATTGCATGATGGTGAGCCTTTTCTTCCTTGAGGATACCGTGAGTGGAGATGACTTGTCTCCATCTTTATTCTATAAGCATGAATGAAAATATTTGTAACATCCTAAATTTTTTTAATCATATAATGTATTTATTAAGGTATTGTTTAGATTAAATATTATTATTTGAGAATTACTATTTGAATAATTGGGACTATAAATGTTTATATCTATTAAAAAAATAGAAATAAGAATTAGAGAAGCAAATAAGAGGAAGAACGTAGAAGAGGAAGAGGAACTTGGTGGCATCAAATGGACGTGGCTTGCAATGAGGGAATACATCGGGCTAAGCTCAAGAATTACAACAACACCGGATAAAATTATGAGAATCATTACTGTAAATTTCGGGTGGCATAAAATGGAGGATAATTAGAGATGTTTCAAGATTAGGCTCAATAAGGTGATTTTAACAAGGAAATTGAACCATGTGAAGTATGGATTAGGAATGGTGGGTTATAAATTTCAGTCGAATTGGAGATGAAATGACATAAATTGGAGTAAAAAAATATAAGAAAGATAGAGAAGTTTGGAAAATAGAGGAAGAAGAAAAAGGTTGAGTAACAAATTTGAGTAATTAATTCTGTAATCTTATTGTTATATGATCCACTACTTCTCTAGTACCTTGAATGATCGTTCTTTTGTGTCAAATTATCCTCATGTGGCTGAATTTAGTGAAAATTGAAGGGTTGGACAAAAATAGAGGATTTTTTGATTTTGAGATTTGAGGATAAAATTGTAAGATTTGATTCATAAATTTGGTACTAATAGTCATATAATGATCATTCATGATGATATTGATAAGCCTTATGGATCAAATGCTAGAAAATAACTTGAATTTGTGAGAAAAGGACCGTGGCAAATGTAGAGGCAAAGCAGGGGCATGATCCATTCTTGGTTACTGTTCGAATCGCAAGGGAGCCGCACTTATGCTAGGGAGTGCGTCCTTTGTGCTGTTGTGCACTTGAAATTGAGAAACAAAAAAGTGCATTTGAGGGTATAAATATATTATTAGAGGATGGTAATTAACTATTTAGTGGTAGAAAATATTTTGGTGATTATTTGGGGTACATAGTGTATAAATAATTTTCTATGGATATATTTTGGATGACTCAATATAATGAATTGGTTTTACTTGTCTATTTGTCACTTTAATAAATAATTTGTTAAGTGTTGTGAATTTTAATTAAAAAATTTGAAGGACATGTTTAATTTTGATATTTGAAGAAAATAAATGGTACATTATGATATATTAAGATGTATACTTTTTATCATAACTTAACACATTATATTAATATTTGGTCTTATTCACATGTCTTTATTTTTCATTCACGTTTCTATTGTTGATAGCTAATCTTGATAGTTTGGAGTAAAGAACTACATATCAAGATAATGTGAAATTACCGGCGTATGGATCTTGGATACCCCATGTTATTGCTTAATGTAGGACTATATTTCATTCTACATTCTATGGATAGGGTATCTTAGCGCTGTCCGTACTATCTGATATTAAGCTATTTCGTTAATCTCGAGGATTTATTTATTTTTCTTGCATAACCTATTAGTATTATATGGATATCTTGAGATATTTAGTGGCAAATAAGATTATAGATGGTTGTAAGACACTCTAAGCATTGCCAGTGAGATAATGAAGAGTGGTTCGAGTATGGAGTAATTTACCTAATTATTGAGGGTATAAATATATTAGTCTTTGGTTTGTAGTGGCAGAAATATAATCTTCATAGAATTTTTTATGAAATATCTATTTATGGAATTTATCATACAGTACTTGTTGCATATGCTCATAATATTCGTGAGTTATAATACTTTGAAATTTATACTTTATATTATCTTCCATAATTGTTATATTCCTGATTATAGAATTATTTATTGGGTATCCTGGCTCATGCATTTGTCTCCTCTAACCTTTCAGATTAGCAATCAGGTGATTGTATACATAGAAGTAGTCGTCAGATAATTATGAACATTATTCTTCAAGATATGGACATGGATGTTTCATATGTGGTTTTAGAATATTATGGTTACATGGAGATAGCTTTTGTACCGGTGGTTTATGTAGTTTATATGATATTTCACTTAATATAAGAATTTTGTTGGTTTTATAAATAAATAAAAGTTTAGTGTCCTTATAAAAAAAATCAATGTATGCTGTAGAGATGAATGTATGATGTACTTACAGGTTGATTTTAGTATTATTAACTGAACTGTTGAAAAATATAATCCGGGTCGTTATAATATCGGTATTGATGTTGGTCGCAGATATGTCGGTATTGGTATTAGTTGTGGTAGTATTTGTATTTTACATATGGACAAAAATATCGATATTGGATTATATTGGACGGAAAGTAATTTTTGAAAATTATAGGCTGATAGGATCGTATTTAATCAATGCTCAAAATGTTAGCCGATATATAGATTGTATTAGCTGGTACAAAATATATTACGATATTATCGTAGTGTCAAAAAAAATCTACATCGGGGGTCTCAATACCAATAAATATTGGCTGATATGTATCATATTGACTGATATTTATATCAATGGCTTCTAGCCTTCTATTGGAATATAGGTAGGGGTTTAAGTTTGGGACTACGGGGTGGTGGATTTTGACTTTGGGTATGGAATCGAAGAAAACAAGTCTTATTTGGAAAGGAATGCTCTAGTAACTTCAAGCAAATGTATATTTCCCTCTTAGAATCTCCATTCGGTTGAGAAGTAACAAGACATGAAGACCATTGAATCATCCATTCCTTTTGACAGTACAGCATCACCTCATTATTAAAGTACTCATCTATATTATTCAAACAAAGAATGTTTAGTTTGGTTCTAAATTATGCAAATCATTTTATGAAAAATAGGTAGTATTTGATTATCTCATATTTATGTTTACTCACATAACTGTTTTATAGCCCTCAATGAATGATACAACCAATTTGCTCAAGAGATATTAGACATTCTAGATTTTTCCTAGATAACAATTGAGACTAAAGTACAAAAAATTCTTCGTTTACTGGTTGAAGAGTAGTTAGATGATATTTAGCAAATTCACAAATTTCACAACGCAAAGCAATTTGATAGAATTAAAAGAGGGATGTAATTTTTCATGGTAAAACATGAAGGATTACCCAGCCTTTTGTGTCAACATACTCTATTTTGTCTCTCAGTTAGCATGCCATTTTCGAGATTTTGCCATTTTCTCTAGAGGTTTCGAGATAATCAATCTTGTTATGATTCAGGCATGAGCATTTAAATTATAATTTCAACAATAACAATTCATAAATAATTGAAACTTAAATAACCTATGACCGGTTGGACTTATCATGCTCAAAACCAAAACTGCATAATATCTATAAATGACAGTGGATACAGGACCTGATAGAATTAAAACCTTGCCCGGCTTCCAATAATAATGTAACCTTCTCAATCCAAACCTACTCGTAAGGAAAGGCATCTAAGAGATATCCAATCATCGCAATATAGAATTCATACTAAAATCTATTAAATACAGTATTCTCAAATTATAAAAACTACAATAATCAAATTATAGAATAATTTCAAATATGAGTCCCAAATACAAATCCAAATATAGATATAAATAAATAAAAATCTTCAAATCTCTTCTATGCGAATCCTGCAAGTAATTTGTGGCGTTCTAATTTGAAAATGTTAGAAAATATAGTAAATCGTGAGCCTAAAACTCAACAAGTATATATATACATTATGTAAGTCATGTACATGAAACAGAAGGATGGAAAATCGTAAAAACCTGTGAAATCCTATATATATATATATCTAGTGTTCCAAATACATAATCTAAATCATGATTTTATACGTAAAGTTCATAATATGTATATAAATATCAAATAATGCAAACTATATAAAATTGTCTTAAGTCCAAATCATATAATTTCTATAGTCTTAATGTCCAAAGTCAGATAAATCCAAATATCGTGTCAAAACTTACAAATATTAAAGGGGCCAAATCATTTCAAAACGTAAAATACAATGCAGGTTAAAATTCAAAAATCAAATCATGCCAAAATTGGACAACCTAGGGCTAAAAGGTCAATTTTGAGGAAGGGTTGCCCATATTTCTGTCAATCTTAGGTTAAAATACTACTATTTAGACCTTTAGGCGGGTCTTCTACAAATTACTTTCTATAAAGTGCATTTTTTTTTATAACTTGTAAATGATAGGTGCAGTTCTTAAATGTGCTTGATACACTAGGACGTTCGAGCATATTGTTCTGTCAATTCCAATTAATGGTTCTCAACAAAACCACCAATGGGATACTCTATAATAAATATCAAAAACTTATTATTATGTGGAAAAGATACAAATGTTAAAACTTTTCACTATGTGGGAAAAGTACAAATATGAACTTTTACTTTGAAGAAAAGTACAAATTCGTATAAAATATCAAAATAGAGTCATTGCCTAGCACTTGTGTCGAATATCAACATGTAAGGCGAATTGAATAATTTTTCATGACTTTATTTTTTTTACAAATATTTCCATTTACAAATATAATCATCCAAAATATTTATTTCTTTAGTGAAAAACAAATCAAATCTTCAAACATTTGGTAAAACCAAACAAAACTTCAAAATGTTTGGTGAAAAATATATGCATGCAACAATATTTGAAACAGGAGTGTGAAGGGTGGCATGCATGTACGGTAAAACAAGAAATATGAGAAAAATTGAAGGATTTTGAAAATAGATCAAATAACATGTTTAGAAGTACTTACTTTAAATCTTTGCTCTTGCATTTTTGACATGAAAAAGTTTCAAAATTTCATCCATTGTCCTTCTCCTCCTTCTTCTTCTTCTTCTTCCTCTCTTCTCTCTCTCTTTCCCCGTGCGACAATTATTGACAAATGGCGCAAGTGGTCTTACATATCAAATTGGTGCACGAGTACCAAATAGGCGCATATCAGGTGATACAAATTAATTCAAGCATGCACAAGTATCAACACAAGCGTAGCTTAGTTGCCAACATTCTGCCAAATCTGAGTATAAACGGTGCAATAGGTGCACATCGGGTTCTGCCCATTCTACCGCAAACTCATATGAGGGCTACATAGGTGCTCATTAGGCGCACTAATATTGCCTTAGACATGCACGGGTATGGAGACAGATGCCAATTAGGCACTGGGCTTGAATGCTCTCTAATTTGGTTTTTCCCAAATTTTTATTATACAGTTATTATCCAAATTAATATAAATTATGATATCATAAATCATGAATGAAAAATATCGGGCCTTACAGATCCCACCATTTTGATAAGCATGCTCAGTCATCTACCCCGTTGCCTTATCTTGTATGACTTGAGAGGGAAAGAAAGTCGATGAACATCTTTGGTTAGCTTTATTATTGAAACCAGACTAAATGTAAGTTTAGGAACATGCAGGACTGATTTTAAGTTAATTATATTATTTTGTTCCCTGCATGGGGCATATACTTGGATAATATTGGGGAGCATCAGTCACATGATTTGAGGTCCCTGAATTTGTGATCCAAGGGTTATAAAAACAATGAAAATTCACTAGGCCTTTGACCATATCAACTTGCTGAACATGGGAACACACTGGTATGGCAGAAGTCATTTGGTTGAGTAAGGCCTTTAGTTTCTTTAGTTGTTAGCTCTGACAACTAGAGGCACATTCAGTCATGGATTTTGTATGGCCTTTAGTTTCTTTAGTTGTTCCTGATTCGAGTAACTCTGATAACTAGAGGCTGAATCTGCCATGGAGTTTGTGGTTATGGCAACTGAAAAATACAGACAAATATGAGATTATGATAAGAAAAGGCAACAAAGGCCATAAGAATCAGAGAACTGGCAATGGTCAGAGTATTGATAAACCTAGAAAATTTCCATGAACAGCAATGAAGCTTTTTGCTTTTTGCTTTTTTTTTTGAAGTATTGAATCTGAAAAGAAGTGGAAGAAGGTTGATGCAATTTTTTTGCAGGAAAAAATAATCATACGTAGAACTTTTTGTAAACTGACTATGCTGAATCAGAATGCAGAAAATGTTTTGAAAACAATAATCAAACCCTGAAACTTCTAGGTAGCTCTGATATCAAAGTTCCTTTTTTTTTTTTTTATTGGCATGTGATAGGGTGGGGTGGTGTATCAGTGAGGACCAAAAGGAAAAGAATTATGTTGAGAATTTTGGAAATTCCTCCATGTCTAAAACTTTTGATTAAACAGAATATACACACCTCTTTAGGATTTATTATTGGAAAAAAATTGTGATTTGTGATCATTACTAAGATTGATGGTCATTTACGGCAATCATTTCCATGTTATAAAGTATGTTAGGAAATTAAATTCCTTTTTATCTACATTACAAAATGTTATCAGATATAAAATCCCCTATTTACAGAATGAAATTAGGTGGAATTAGCTTTCCTGTTGTAGTTGCTTTCCTGAGATTCTGAGCTTTTCATCCATCAGGGATCTGATTAAACTTTGTCACATTTGCCTCATTATTCTGTTCAAATTGTTACCATGTTTCAACCACAGAAATGATTGAAACTGTTCCTCCAATTGCATGATCTGCTTAAGAAGAACCTTGGATCTGGTTTTGGGATTAAAGCTCTTATCTGCTTTTACTAACCTACGAAGGTTAAGATTAATCTCTTGAATCTTTTGTTGTTGGGTGAACAAAGGCAATTGGGCTGAATGATCAATCACTTTACTGAAATAGTGGAGAGAACAAAAAAGAGAGGAGTTGAGTGACCGTCGAATCCTGTTGTGTGTTCCAAAGTTGAGAATACTTTACAACATCTATATGCATGCTGCTCATTGCTCAGGGAAATTGGTTGCAAGATGTTGCTGTAATATTCTTGCATGTTCTTTTTGATGACTTCTTATTTCTCTGAGCATGATCATGACAATTCCAAGAGTGGTTGCATTTAATTGATTATCTATCCCTTGGGCTCCCAAGGTGGCAGTTGCCATTTGCAACTACTCCTTAAAGAGAAGTTGAAGAATGAAAATTGACATCTGAATCTTAACATCTGAGTAGGATTTTCCTTTTGTGACTGGTACTACTTGATCTTGATGCATTTGAAAGTGAGATAAGCTGCAAACTCTCTGGGTTTGTTTGAGTGCTCCCTCGCAGTTAAACTTGTGCTTTGGGTTTTGTTAATATGATCTAATATTTCCTTTCCAGGGAACTTACACAATCAGGAAAAGACATTGAGAGTGCCTACTGGGAGCTGGTGATTAAAGACATTCAAGATGCATGCATACTTTTCGAGCCAATTTATGACCAGACAGATGGTGGTGATGGCTATGTTTCAGTTGAAGTTTCTCCCAGACTTGCAGATGACACCAAAGGCACTGTCGAGGCGGCTAAGTGGCTGCATAAAAGGGTCAATCGTTCCAATGTTTACATAAAAATTCCTGCAACTGCTCCATGTGTCCCTTCAATCAAGGAAACCATCTCAAATGGCATAAGTGTCAATGTGACTGTAAGTTGATTCTTTGCTCTCTCTCATTGCAAATCCATAAATGGATCAAGAAGTAATAAATGAATAAAATACTCTGTCTTTAAGATGACATAACGTTGCTCCGGCAGTGCTGCAAGCATGAAGCCTTTTTCTATGCTTTCAAACTGCCTCCTCCCCTGATTTTAATTTCAGTATCTAAATTTCAAGAGTTCTTATTGTGCTACTGAACTTCTATTTCTTTCGAAGCTTCCTTGGAGAATAATTCAGGCTGATGGTTGTTACTATTGGCAGCAGTGGTTTGCTTTCTTTAACACTCGTGACACTTTGCACATGATCACAATATAATACAGACACATTTACTAGAAAGTTTTTATCAATGTCTGATTGTCCTTTTAAACAAATGATAGTGTCAGTATGGGAAGCACGGACACCTCCTCTGAGGTGGCGTGTTAGTGTACAACCATATGGAACTCTGTAACTTTTCGAATCATGGATGAAAAATATGGGTATTGATTGGGCATGTCAAAAGCAAAATTTTTCTATGAATTTGTATGATGTTAGAGAAATATCTCCTAAATATTGGGTATGCTAGCCGAACATTTGAATATTGACCGACATGTCATAATATATCACCAATATGGCAAGCCTTGATGTCAATATATTTCGTCTATATTTTGTATTGGCTGAGATTTTATTCCACACTTGGGACACATGCCAGGATATGTTTTTTCTTTCAAATTGGACACACTGGGGGCACATTTGGACACACCAATGGCTTTTTTGGACAAGTTTGGGCTAATTGTTTATTTTGTAAGATAGGGAAACATGGTATTTGATGAAAATTTAATAATATCAATGTTACTAATCAGTTAGCAAAAAAGTTCAGAAAATAAGGATGAGATGATAGAAATTACTTAATAGTATTGATGTTACACATGCTGGGATATGTTATTTTCTGTCAAATTGGATACACTGGGGGCACATTTGGACACATTAATGGCTTTTTTGGACATGTTTGGGCTAATTGTTTATTTTGTAAAATAGGAAAACATGGTGTTTGATGAAAATTTGATAGTGTTGATGTTACATAGTAATTAGTGAAAAATTTCAAAAAATAAGGATGAGATGATAGAAATTAATAAAGCTAGTTTCCATTCACTATGAATCAGAGAGAGAGAG
>JAODPA010130142.1:0-16982 GCA_025585075.1 Nepenthes mirabilis | reverse complement strand
GTGTTGTAGGCTTTGAGTTAAGCCTTTGATAGATGTGTGCTTGTTTAAAATGATATTTAAGCATGTTGTATTTTCGGTTTTCGTCCAGTTGCAGAGAAAACTCTGCCGGATTTTCGGTAGAGTCCATAGGTTAATTATGAGCTTTAGGGTGTGTTTAAGCATTGACGGAGGTTATTCAATAGAGAATAATCCGTTCCGTCACACTGATGCTTCAGGCCCTCTGCAACCGGACGGGCACCTAGTGGATGGCGGCTGCTCCTCCGGCGTCTCAAGCGTCATCCTCCAGGCGAGGAAGGCGTCGTACCAGAGCCCCCAGGGATAGATCAGATTGGCTTGACGATATCGAGACTTAGGCGGCCTCTGGCAACAGGGCCCAGACGGTGACTGGAAGCCACCCTAGTTGGGATGAGCCTGAGGAAAGCCTAGAGCGGCACAACCCTTGCAACTCCCGCAGTGATAGGAAGCAAACTGATACAGGCTCATGCAGCACGCGGCTACCCCGTGTAAGAAGCCGTCGCGGCCAGCACACCCAGTAGAACCCACAGGGTTATACGAAGCTCCGCAACATCATCAATGCACGGAGGAGCGGGTCTAACCTACCGATGGAGAAAAAGGTGAAGATGATTTGGAACCACATTTCAAGGAGAAGTCCGGATGATCTTCCGCTGACTTGCAGAGGTCACCGTTCGCCATAGACATCCGAACCCAACTACTTCCCTATAAGTTCAAAATGCCAACGCTGGACAAATACGATTGGAGTAAGGATCCAATTGACTACCACAACTACTTCCGCACTCACCTGTCTCTCCATGAAGCGAGCAAGGGCGTGATGTGCCAGTGTTTCCCCATCACCCTCAGAGGGGACGCACTGCCTTAGTTCTATGGCCTCTCGCCAAACTCAATCTGCTCCTTCGACAAGCTCACAGACTATTTCTTGAGCCAGTTCGTCTCCAGCTAGAGGGAGGAGAAGTAACCATGGCACCTAATCTGTCTCCTCCAGAGGTTGGATGAATGCCTGAAGCGGTTCCTCAATCACTTCATCACTGAAGCGCACCGAATCCCCTAACTCTTTGAAGAGCTGAAGCTCAATGCTTTTGTTGCCAAGCTAGCAGTAGGGGACTTCTTCAAGCACTTATCGCACCAATGCCCTCAGTCCTTTCGAAAAGTTAAGGCTATCGCCCGAGCTTATATCTCGGCGGAATAGGCCAAGAAGACAAAGCATCCCGAACGTGCGGACCGCCCCCAGAAGGACCTAAGCTAGCTGTTGGGAAGAAGAGGAACGGCGATAGCAACCACTTCCAAGAATGCCACAAGTAGTCGCGGCCTTTGCCAGGATCCAAGAAGAAGTACGGGCCAATGCCCCTAACTCTCTTGAACGATACCCGTGTAAAGATCTTAATGTAGATCCAGGATGAGAAGTTGTTCAAGTGGTCAAAAGCGCTGAACGTGCGGACCGCCTATTCTCGGCGGAATAGGCCAAGAAGACAAAGCATCCCGAACGTGCAGACCGCCCCCAGAAGGACCTAAGCTAGCTGTTGGGAAGAAGAGGAACGGCGATAGCAACCACTTCCAAGAATGCCACAAGTAGTCGCGGCCTTTGCCAGGATCCAAGAAGAAGTACGGGCCAATGCCCCTAACTCTCTTGAACGATACCCGTGTAAAGATCTTAATATAGATCCAGGATGAGAAGTTGTTCAAGTGGTCAAAAGCGCTGAAGGGTCCGAGCGGTGGAGACCAGACAAAATACTACCAGTACCATTGCTGCCTGGGACATTCTACGAAAAACTGTCGGGCCTTGCAATAGGAGATAGAGGATCTGATCTACCACGGACACCTTAAATGATTCGTGAAGGGTTCGGAGCTGGCCCCTGCAGCCTCAGAAGGTGAGGCGAGTGAGCCTCTGAGGAACCGTATGGCCGTTGGCGTGATCACCATGATCTCAATTGGGCCAGCCGAGGATAGCAGGCAAGCACAGCCGAGCAAGCTTCCAGTAGCAAGAGAGTGAGAGTACGGGATATGAGTGATGTCATTAGTTTTAGCAGCGATAGTATGGCACATGTAACCTTCTCTGTTTTGATCCCTTAGTTGTATCTGCCATCATTTCAAATGGCACGGTCGATTACCAGTTAAAATGAATCTTTATTGATAATAGAAACTCCCAAAATTTGCCATATCTTGATACTTTCTTTAAGCTTAGATTGAGGCAAAACCAGATAAAAGCGGTTGATGGCCTTCTGTATGGTCTAGATAATATACCTGTACCTGTGTAGGGAGAAATCCAGTTAGAGATCATGATGGGAACTTATCCGTGTACCGCAACACGAGAGCTATCATTCCTTGTTGTCGATCTACTATCCATCTATAACGCCATCCTGGGTAGACCATTCCTCACACACTTCAGGGCTATTACTTCGATCTCTCATCTGAAGGTAAAGTTTTCGACCCCATACGGCGCAGGAGAGGTGCTCGATGATCAAGTGATGAGGCGGACGTGCATCCGGTCCCAAGTCACCCCAACGGTGCCGGAACATATGGATGGAGACTTGGATCTCCACGACGAAGTCACGCTGTAGTAAGCCCAGTCAGGTGAAGCAACAGAAGTGGTCCCTCTGGATCCTGCCAAGCTAAAGAAGTGCATGTACATCAGTGGCTCTCTCACTGCGACCAACTGTGACCGGCTCATTAGCTTCCTCCAGAAGAACTCTAACGTGTTTGCGTAGGATAGATCAGGATAAAGAACACACCTTCTTCATGACCGACAAGGGAATATATTGCTACAAGGTCATGCCCTTCAGCCTTAAGAACGCCAGGCAACCTACCAGCATCTTGTGAACAAGATGTTCGAATCCATAAATGTTCAAAAAGGTTGAGGCCATTGCTCGAGCATATATGGCAGTCGAAGAAGCCAACAAAGCAAAATGGCTAAAGGATTAGCCCCACCAAAAGTCAACAGAGGGAAAAAAATGGGGATGATATGGGTCCCCGATGATCGAGAAAGCAGTAAAAGTCCGAGTCGACACCAAGAAGAGGATTCAAACAATAAGATCTGACTCCCTTAAATGACCTTCGCACCAATATTCTGATATAAATTCGGGATAAAAAGTTCTTTAAATGGTTGAAGGTATTAAAGAACCCAGATAGTGGTAACCAATTAAAGTATTGTCAATACCATCGGTGTGGGAGACATAGCACCAAGGACTGCAAGACGCTGCAAAAAGAAATTGAAAAGTTAATCTGGAAGGAACATCTTAATCGATTTCTACAAAAACTCAGATAGTCTTCCAGATGAGCAAACAGAGATGAGGCCAAGCAGCCAAGGAACTGAGCGTCAGTTAGTGTTGTAAGCATGATTACTTCGCAATACACTCGGGATGACATTTCGGAAAGATCAAGAATGACCATCAGCCACAAAAGACCAAGGATAAAAAATAGGGATGATGTAATTAGTTTTAGTGATTAAGATTTAACACATGTAACATCCCTACATTCTGACCATTTGGTTATAACTACACTCATTTCCGATGGCAGTACAGATTACCAATTGAAACGAGTATTTAAAATTAGGACTAAAACGAATTCAATTAAGGATCTCCAAATGATCTTTGTACATATTGGATAATGAACTCGTACCCGTGCAAGGAGTGATCCAATTAGAAGTCACGTTGGGTACACATACGAGGATAGACATCAAGATGCTTTTCTTATTGGTCGTAGATCTTCCATTGGTCTATAATGCCATCCTCGGAAGACCTTGTTTAACAGTATTTAGAGTAGTGACTTCTATTCCACATTTAAAGGTAAAGTTTCTTACTCCATTTGGTATTGAAAATGTCTTAGGCGATCAGATGATCGGGTGGATGTATTATTTATCTCAAGTCATTCAGACGCCAACAAGTCAACCGATCCAAAACCTTGATTTTCGTAATGAGACCACTTTATTATAAGCCTAATTTGGATAATTAACAGATCAAATTTCACTAAATTCCAATGATCTTGAAAAGTACATTCAGATTGTGAGTTCTTTATCCGAACTATTTCAAAGTCAACTTATTGATTTCCTTAGATAAAATTCTGACGTCTTTGCTTAGACACCTAACGACATGCCAGGGATACTAACTGGATTAATGGTCTACAAGTTGGGTCTAGATCCCGATCATAAACTTGTCCGGCAAAAATAAAGGAACTACTCAGTCAAAAAGTTGATTGCTATTCGGAAAGAAGTGAAGAAACTTCAAGATGCTAGATTCATTCAAGAAGTTCAGTATTCAAACTGGTTATCAAATGTGGTCATGGTGAAAAAAATTAATAGGAAGTGAAGAATATGTTTTGATTTTACCGATGCCAATAAAGCATGTCCGAAGGACAGTTTTTCACTACCAAGAATTCATTTGCTTGTGGACTTTACGTCCGGACACGGATTGCTCAATTTTATGGATACATACTCGGGTTACAACTAAATCTGAATGAGTCCAGAAGACTAGGAGCACACGGTTTTTATAACCAACCAAGGGACATACTGTTACAAAGCTATACTTTTTGGTCTAAAAAATATCTGTGCAACTTATCAGCACCTTGTCAATAAAATATTTGAGATACATATTGGACAAAATATGGAAGTATACATGGACAGCATACTCATGAAGAGAAAACTATAAAATGACCATATTCCTGATCTAGACAAGGCATTTAATGTCTTGTGGACACACCAGATGAAGCTTAATCTAACTAAATACACTTTTGGAGTAACATTGGAAAAATTTTTAGGTTTTATTGTTTCGCATTGAGGAATAAAAGCCAATCTAAAAGAGATTAAGGTTATCTTGAATCTGAATACACCTTGGATGGTGAAAGAAATCCAAAAACTAACTGGAAGATTGGTAGCACTCTTCTGTTTATTGGCTAACTAAGCCGAGAAGTATTTATCGTTTTTTAAGGCATTGGGAGGCACAAAGGCCGCCGGCTTTCAGTGGACTTCGGAATGTGAAACTATTTTTCGAGAACTCAAGGAGTACCTATCTCACTCGCCACTGTTAATTTCTACACAATAGGGTAAGGAGTTATACCTATATTTGGTTGTGTTTGAAACTGTCTTAAGTTTGGTCCTGCTTTGAGAAATGTCTAACGGACAACGATTTGTGTATTACATTAGTAAAATTTTGACAGACGCAGAAACTCGTTATACCAGTGCTGAGAAAATAGCTTTGGTACTCGTATATTTCGCTCAAAAATTTCGACGATATTTTCAAGAGCACAAAATTATTGTCCTGATAGACCAACCATTGAAAAGAATTCTGCAAAAGCCAGATGTGTCAGGATGATTGGTCAAGTGGGCAATTAAATTGGGAGAGTTTGATTTAGAATTTCGTCTGAGGCCGTCCTTGAAAGATTAGGCTCTCATGGATTTCATTGTTGAAACGATGACACAAATTCTGGAAACCCTTGATCATATTGGGACCAACAGTCCCCAGAGTACTATAATGTGAACATTACACGTGGATGGCTCTTCAATGTAAGTTGGTTGTGGAGTCGGAGTGGTACTAAGAATGCTCGATAGGTCAGAAATAAAATATTTAATGACCTTCGAATTTCCAGCGACAAATAACGTGGCCAAGTATGAAACATTGCTTACTGGGTTAAAATTAGCCAAAGAGTACTCGGCCATGAATCTTATAGTATACAGTCACTCGGACATGGTTATTAATCAGATCGGAGAAAATTTTGATACGATCAATCCACTACTTTTCTAATATCTCTCCAAAGTCTAAAATTTGATTTCCATATTTGATAATATAGAAATGATTCACATTCTAAGAGAAGAAAATGAGAAAGCAGACAAATTAGTAAGAGCTGCTGCCACCGGAGGCCCAGAACAATACACACGAGAACTACGTAAAATTCTTAAAGTTCCTAGTATCAATGACCCACAATAAGAAGTCATGCAAGTGACCAATTCTGATAATTGGATAACTCCCTAAGTGAAATATCTGTCTGACGGCACGTTACCAGAAAACCCAGATGAAGCCAAGCATTTGAGAAAGACAGTGGAATGGTATACCATTATAGATAATTGGATAACTAGTGAGGGTACTCAATCCTATACCTATGGTGTCTTATACTACAAGCGGCCGACTATGCCGTTGGTGAAGTACACATCGATATCTATGGATCCCATATTGGTGGCGAGAACCTTGCTTTCAAACTCACGAGGCAATGATATTGTTGGCCCACCACAAAATATGATGCGATGAATTTCGTCCGAAAATGTGAAAACTGCCAGATGCATGGGAATCTCACCCATCAACCGCATACAGAACTCCGAGCTCTACAATCACCATGGCCATTCGCACAATGGGGAGTTGACATTCTCGAACCACTTCCAATGGTATCAAGATAGAAAAAATTTATTATTGTCAGAATTAACTAATTCATAAAATAGGTCAAAGTCATCCCATTCACCAAAATAACCAAACAAAATGCAACCGAATTTATTCGACAGAACATCGTCTGTAGATTTGGCATATCCGAAATTATTATGACTAATAACAGAACCCAGTTTACCAGAAAACATTTCACAAAGTACTGTGCCAATTTGAAGATAAAGTTGGTTCACACTTTTGTCGCTTATCCGTAATGCAACAGACAAGTGAAAGTTACTAATCATATAATACTGCACAGTCTGAAGATGAAACTTGAAAATACTAGGGGCTTCTGGGTGGACGAACTTTCATCCATCATTTGGTCATATAGAACGACACCCAAAGAACCAACCCATAAAAATCTTTTTAGTTTATGCTACGGGGCCGAGGCTGTTATTCCAATGGAAATTTGGCTCCCTAGTCTTCAGGTTGAATCTTTTAATTCACATCACAACTCACAAAGATTTTGAAAAAATCTTGATCTACTTCAGGAAGTCTGAGACGAGGCATGGTTGCGGACAGCAATATATCAACAAAAAATTGCTAGGTACCACAACAAAAAGGTGAAGGCACGGCAGTTTAATGTGGGAGATCTAGTGTTTTGAAGCATTGAAGCCTCGGGCAAAAATGCCAATCGGAATAAAGTCTCACATAATTGGGAAGAACCATTCCTAGTCTCGGCTATTCTTAAGAACAGGGTATACAAGTTACGAATCTGAATGCACTTCCCTAAGTTAATTTTTGGCAAATTAGTATCTCGGACATGGAATGCTTGTCACCTTAAAAGATACTTTCAATGATTAAATGTACTGCCAGGTAAGGTTTGCATCATATGGAATGCTTGTACTGATATGAAAATTATTAATAAAATTTTAATTTCTTTTATTTGTCTTTGTGCTTGCTTGTTTTTCATTACATTGTATAACCTAGGCTACCCCTGAATCAGGTGAAGTTTATTCACCTGTATCGAGGACCATGCTTGTCGGTCCACAAAACTCAGTCACGTAACTGACCGACCCAGACGAAGTCATTACTTAAAATTTGGTCATATCACCAAGCAGCTCAAATGAGGTTGAGGACCAAAAACTTGGAGGGCTTCTTTAGAAGCATGCATGCAAAGACCTTTAAAGTAGTATCATTAGCCAAACATGGTTTTGAAAAAACTTAAGTTAGAAGTATGGCTCATAAGTCAGAATTAACTTAAGTAATACTTAGAGACGGATATATAAAATATCTGATAAGAAAAAAAGAGTAAGAGTCAAATTTCAGAAGTACATCTTCATTCATAGAAAAATGATTACATATATATATGTCCAATCGATTACAAAGGATGCTGCTCAGAAGTTTCTGGCACAAGTTCCCAAGAATCCACATCGTCCCTGGGAAGGTAGAACACCTCAGAACTATGAAAAGTGCTGGCATTTTTCGGATGAAGTGCTGAAACAAGAATGTTAGGAGCCAACATTTGAACAATGTGTCTACATAGATTGATACCTTCCCACTAGCTGCGCTCCAACATCTTGGTAACGTTCTTGGGACGAATTAAAGAACGAAGCTCACTTTTAATCATGAAGTGCTTCTCTCTAAGGAGGGCATGTATCTACTTCGTATCAGTCAAATCACGCTAAAGCTCAGAGATACGCCTCTCAGCAACCAGAAGCTTCTTTTTTTCCACGTAGTTGTGAGCCAATCCCTTAGCAGTGCCAGCAAAACGATCAATCATTTTTTGAAACTGCAAGAAAAATAATGTAAATTAACGGACATTAAGAGGATGATTTGGAAGTTAAAGAAGGTTTTAGACAGTTACCTCAGAGATAGAAATCTTCCCACGAGTTGCATCGTCCATATGAGTCTCCAAGACAACTTAGAACTCAGCTCCTAGAGACTATGAGCCAACCACTTCTACTTCTTCCTCAACTTCCATGGGAATTATGTCAACCTCTGCCTGCTCGACCTCAGCCATGAGTGGAACGTTTTTCGTAACAATTCAACCCTTGGTCTCGACCTCTAGATGGACCTCGAGCTCTGGGGGCTCGGGAGAATACTCCTTTGCAGTATCAATCTGAAGTTCTAAAGTGACAATCTCAGTCATGTTAGTCGCTGAGAACTCAAGTAATGGCATTCTTATAACCTCACCAAATTGAATCTCACTGATCCAAGAAATTTCCTCAGCAAAAGTAGTCACAATGTCAGGCAGGGACTCTTCAGGTAGCGGTGACAGAACGGCCGGAATCCCATATGAAGCAAGAAGTGGGCTGGAATTAGCACAACCTCAGTCACTTCCTCAGCGGTAGACCCCACATGCTCACTTTCTTCAGTAGGCCCAACAACCTTAGGAACTTGGGCTGAGGATGTAGAAGTTTGGTCCAATGTGACTGACGGACGCTTCCTCTTTATTATTTAATCAATGGTGGCCTCATCCTCAAAACTGGATTCAACTGAGGCCTCTTTATTTACAGGTGTTGTGGCCGAGGGTTTTTTTATTTGAATATTCTTTGAGGCCTTTTTGTCCTCAGGCTTTTTATTTGAAGCCAAAAACTTTTTTATTCCGAGCTCCTTCACCTTCCTCTTGTGCCTTCTCCTAAGAAGAGTCTTTGTTGCAAGAGCTTCAAACTCTTCAACCACAGGTTTCCACTTGGCTTGTGCAAGATATTCAGGAAAAAGCTAACAATTCTTTTTATTCTCATTAAAAGTATCATCCTTTTCACGTATGAGGTCTGTAAGTTTTTGGGTGGTAACTTTCTCGTGGTCGTCAACATCGGTCTACATAACAGCAAAGATCCGACCCCACTCTGTATGAAGCTCCCACGTGGAAGGTACCTCTAATTAAAAAAATCGATCCTTTCACCTTTTTGTGGAATTTGGATTTCCTCCACTTAAGCCGTATTCCGATAGGGGAGATACGGTAATCCAGTCTAACCCGTGCAAAAAATGAAATAAAACTTTCATGGCTGTGGCATTAAAAACCATGTCATGAATCCAAGCAAAAATACATAAAGAAATCAAGTACCTTATGCCATTTAGCTAAAATCTGACGATCAGTACGTGAAGCTCCACCATTATTTTATAAAACTTTAGAACTGAGGAAAAACGGAGACCACCCTTGAGATGAGTCTCGTAAATGGTGATGTATCCTGATGGAGGAGAAGAAGCTCGCCTGTTCACTCTAGGCAAGAGATATATCATAGAATTTGGAATCTTGTACCGGGCTTGGAAGTATTCGATGACAGCGGAGGTTAGAATCGATTGGATATCTTCAACTCCTGGCGCCATGGAAAGTTTTCGAACAAGAAAAGGCAAGAAAATTTCTAAGTGAGAAAACGGGAGCAAAAAGATGGAAAGTATTTCTCAAACCTTTGAAAGTGAATTTATAGGCAAAGGAAAGAGCTTCGAACGACATTATTTAGATTCAAATTTCAAAAGACACACCTCATCATGGCATTGATACGTGTTGGCCACTCATTTGCTCTGACAAATATTAGATCATCCAATGTCAATAATGATGGCTTGCGCATTTTCAACGAGCCGTTCAGTATCCAAAGCAACGTGCCTTTGATGCAGCAACTAGCGGCAGAAACATTGGCCATCGGGCTACTTATTCTCATTCAATGGAAGACTTCGAATCAAAAATTTTTATCCGAAGAGAAATTGGAGCTCACCAAATAAGACTTCAGACTCGGACAAAAAGAAGCTTTCAAACTTCATACCAGAAGGTTGAATTTCAAGCCTCTTGACATAGAGAGCAAGTGATGGGTATTATACCCGACGATCCAAATAAGAAAGCTTAATACAGCTTCAGGTTGAGAGACCAGGTTCAACGGCCCACAGCGCCAACACGGCCCATTTCAACAAATGTAGCCGAAGTCAGTTTAACGGCCTAAGGCGGTTATCCAACTAACGATATCAGACGTTAGTTGCAATCGTTGTCGTGATAAAGGCAGCAGTTAATCGTTCGTCAATTTTTTTAACGGTTAACCGCCCAACTTCTATAAATATCGGTACTCTCCATTCAAAAGGGACAACTTGATTGAACATGAGATCTCTCAGATTAAAACATATAAAACGCTAAGAGCGCACACTCTCTCTCAATATAAGACGCCACTTAAAAGGCGCAACTCCTTGGACTTCTTACACTTTTTTACATCCTTTCTTTTTCTTCATATTTAAGAGAAATATTGATTTGAGTATAAGAGGATATGCCGGAGAGTGAGTCTTGCTAATCCTTAGACTGTTATTTGTGATTGCATAGGATTTTGATTAAAGGATTACGAAGACTGAAGACTTCAAACACCCAACGGATAAAGTTCTTTATCCGTACAACAATCAAATCCTCGGACGCAACAATAGATGTATGGGCACCAAAAATTCTTTGTTATGTTATGAGATTTGATATTTTATCTTTATTTTATGAATAAGTTGAAAAGAGTGTGAGAAAATATTAAGGTATTCAATTGTACATGTTTTAAAAAATATTATTATAGTACATATTTTTCAGATTTTGATTTTACATCTAGATGTTTGAGGTCTTTGATTTTGTGGTGGGATGTTTATAACACTGTAATCATTGCATTTTGATATCGGATGATATCGGCGAGAGACATTGAGTTGAGACATAATCATGCCACAGAGATTAAGATTCTCTAGGTAGCTATCTACCTTTTGGGGTAGGGAAACTTCTCATGAGAGTTCAGGTGGTTGCATATATAATTTTAGATGTCGGTAAACTCATCTGACTCACTTAATCGATGGGGTGTAAATGCAGTGTCCTTTAGTTATAGTATTGAAAAAGATCCAATGAGATATATTTGATATCTCTATATTATGATGATTTGTGGCTGGACCACTATTATATTGAAATTCAGAAAAATCCAATTTCCTAATGCTCTTAGGATTTGATGGAATTCATTAGGTAGCTTTCGCATTGTGATTTGATGCCTAATATAGAGATGGTTATAGCAGCCATGTTCTCTATGACATCCTTCAAGGCCCTCCGCCCGATGTGTCTCAAGCCCTTTTCCAAAGAATCTGGGACATTGTCAAGCAAGACCCACTCACCCTGCTTTAGAGTAGATTCAGAGAAGAAGCTATCCCTAAAGGCCTCAATGACACACTTATTATACTTATTCCAAAGACATGGTTGCCTGCATCCCCTGGTTAATTTCGACTGATCTTTCTATGCATGTCACCAACAAGGTGATCACCAAATTGACAGTGTAGAGACAGAGACGTATCTCTCCGAAGTCATTTGCCTAGTACAGTTTAATTTTCTACCAGGTTGATCTACCATGATATGTTTTTTGTCGCTCAAGAGGTTTTTCATATCATGAACAAAGCAAAGGGGAGCATTATATGATTGTCCTTAAAGGTTGATCATGCTCAGGCCTTCGATAAGATCAGTTGGAACTTTGTTTTGTAAACACTCCAGTCTCTGAACCACACCAGCAGTCTTACAAATTTGATCATGCAATGCATCACCACATTATTCACCACAATCTTCTTGAATGAGGAACAAACTGATCCCTTTTGACGGAGATCCAGGCGACACCGTCTCCCCCTATCTATTTGTCCTCTGCTTAAAGGTTGTCTCACATGAAAAAAGCTGAACTACTTGCCGGAAGATGGAAGCGAATTAAGTTCTATAACAATGGCTGAAAATTTTCCACCTTATTGTTATAGATGACCTCCTCCAGTTTGTCAAAGCGGACAACAAACGTATTAATTTTATCATCAGAATGCCTGAAACCTTTTGCGAATCCTAGGGACAAAGGCTGAGCCCAAAGAAATATCAGCTCTTCATCTCCTTGAGTATAAGCAAAGCGAAGGCCAAAGAAAGCCTAAGTATTGTGTGGATTAAAGCTGGACAAGACTCTGGGATATAATTTGGAACCAATATCATCCATGGCAGGTTTACTAAGGAGCGCCATGGAGAAAGTAGTTTGAGAAAATGAACCAAAAACTACTAAAATGGAAATCACACTATTTAGCTCTTATAGGGAGATCAACTTTGATCAAAGCAGTGGCCCAAGATATTCTCATATATCAAATGCAAAGCCATGTCGTACCCAAGAGCACCTAAATTCTTCTAGACAAGGTATGAATGAACTTCTTATAGGGTGAAAATACTATCCACATCGAATTAGCTAGAAATAGGCGTGCTGGCCAAAAAATCAAGGCGCTTGGACTAAGTAGCTCCAAAGAAAGTAACTAGGCACTGCTGTGCAAACTAGATTGGGAGATACTTTAAAATCCAAACAAACTTTGAGCCCAAGGGATCAAAGCCAAGAATCGAAAAGGGGATGGATTCTTAATTGCCAGATCTCAGCCGAAGTGTTCAAGCACTTGGCATAGCATTTTCAAGGCAAGGGAGTTGGTTGCAAAGGGAGTCAAGATGATAATTACAGATGAAAAAATGCACCTTCTTCTCAAAGGATACATAGGTGGAGATGGGCCCTTAATTCACAAAGCAAAAAGTGACATCACTGAGGATTCTAACCTAGGGCAGTCTGATTAACTTCTTCCTAAGGGCAACTGGTATTTGGAAAATATTATAGGGAAATAGGGAATCTGAATTATGAGTGCCCTTCCACATCTCAAACCTTTCCAACTTGGAGGACTCAATCGGATGGGACAACACGTCAGGAAAATATGGCCCAAAGAAGCTTATGATCTCATTGAGAACAGAAGTGAGGCCAAAACAGGCAATGGCTCAATATCTGAGAGATACAAGTTTCCCCTAAATTCAACGTGTTCGTCTGGCTTATCTTCAAAAACAGCCTCCTTACCAACAATTTGTTCGGTTATTGGTCGCTCGTGTGTGGGTCTCATACACATTTGATGTATTATTCGGTGGCACGTATGATGATACACGTACGTTGAACTAATCTGGAAAAGTTGCAGAATAGCGTGCAACAGGTGCCTATTGTACGTATGTGAGCGTTGACAAGATTTTAGGGTTATCATTTTTGAAATTTTTGAGATTTTGAGTGTCGACACTTAGAAAAAAAGAAGAGAAAGAGAGAGAAAAGGGAGAAGAGGAAGGTTCGAATCTCTAATTAAGTTTTAAATCGTGTTATATCTTTCACCAATTTTGGGTACATTGTTCTTAAAATTAAGATGGACATTATACCGGTCTTATTTCTTCTATTTTGTCTTATACTCATTATTATTTTGGCTCATTTACTAAAAGTGTTGTGGCTTTGTATTTATTGGGTTTTTATAATCGAACACGTTACATAGTGGATATATTTTGGACGTATAGTCCCGTGTTTTTTTTTCCTCATTTAAAAGGAATTTTTTATGTAAAATCTTGTGTGCTCTATTATTTGTAATTATTATTGGCTTATTATACATTATCATTATTTTTTCATGGTTAAAACAAATGGTCTGATTCCTAACAAATATTGTCAGATATATAGTTAATATTATCGTGTATTAAAATTTATTTGAATTGATGGAGGTTGAAAATAAAATAATTTACTCGAATGGCTCAAACTATGATATTTGGAGGAGTAAGATGAAATATTTATTATTTGTCAAAACAATTTATCTTCCGATATTTGCTACTCAAAAACTCAAGTCAAAATTTGAGAAGGAATGAGCTTTTGAATATGAATAAGTTACGGTTACATTTGACAATTTGTTAATAATAATGTATATAATCACATTAGAAATGAAACACACGTAAAAATATTGTGGGAGAAGCTTGAGATGCTTGATACATCACAGACTGGTAACAATAAATTGTATCATTTGATAAAATTAATATGA
Organism: Nepenthes mirabilis; assembly: GCA_025585075.1. Lineage (NCBI taxonomy): Eukaryota > Viridiplantae > Streptophyta > Magnoliopsida > Caryophyllales > Nepenthaceae > Nepenthes > Nepenthes mirabilis. The sequence goes on along the minus strand of JAODPA010130142.1, from coordinate 2,799 downwards.
GTGAGATATAAAAAGGGTACATTTATAGCCAACCATTTGAATGAATTTTAAGGATGTGTTGACCAATTGAATGGTATGGGTGTTAAGATTGATGATGAGTTGTTAGACTTGTGGTTGTTAACCACCTTGTCGGATTAATGGGCGGTGATACGGATCACCATTATCAACACCACTCCAAATGATATGGTAACCCTGGAGATAGTAAAAGGAGTTGTGTTGAATGAGGAAATGAGACCACAATTATAGGGCTCTTCAACTTCGCACTCCAAAGTGCTAATTTTATAGTCACGAGGAAGAAATAAGGAGTATGGCCTAAACTTTTGGCAAGAATAGTCAAAGTAAGTTCTGATCGAAGTACCAAATTTCGAATGCCATCACTATAGGAAAAAGGAACATATCAAGAAGAATTACTATAAGTAAAAGTGGGAGAATGCTGAAGGGAATGAGAAGAAGGCTAAGAATACCCGAGATGAAGAGAGAACTTCAATTGTTATTAAGCCCGATCTTCTGTTGGTATGTAAAAAAGATAAAGTGATCAATCTTGCGGATCATGAAACTAATTGGGTGGTTAATAGCGGTGCTTCACTTCATGTCACATCAAGAAAGGAATTCTTCACATTTTACACTTCCAATAATTTTGGAATATTGAAGATAGGAAATGAAGACACGTCCCGGATTATCGATTGGACCGACGTGTTCCTAATTACCAACAATAGAACTAAGCTATTATTAAATGATGTTCGACATGTCTCGGACATTCAATTGAATCGTATTTCTATAGAGAAGCTAGATGACGAAAAGTTTTACAATACTTTCTATGAAAGGGAACAGAAGTTAACTAGAAGATCTCTAGTAGCTACTCGAAGAAAGAAGGTTTCTAGCTTATATGCGTTGTAAGTCTCAATTTTAACTGTAGACGTGCATATAATAATATATGAGGAGTCTTCGGATTTGTGGCACTGACGATCAAGCCATATGAGCAAGAAGGGGTTGAATTGTTTAGTTAAGAAGAAATTTTTTGGGACGTGAAAGAAGCCAAGCTGAATACTTATCCTCACTGCTTGATAGGAAAACAATAGAAAGTTTCGTTCAATGGAAACTCGTCTACAGAAAAGCCAAATTGTAATGTCCCACGTCCTCATATCCGTCATTTCCCATTATCATAATAATCTAATGAGATACATATAAATAAATATACACAGGATCCATACAATTGCCACGTCACTAGTAGCTCTAATACTGTATTTTAGAAATATAATGTCAAATCTTATTAAGGAAAAATGCCTACTAAAATCCAAAATTTAATAAACTTCACAAATATCTATAAAAGCATACACGATATCCATAATATTCAGCGAAAACAAAACTAAACTAACATCCTCAAAAGAGAATTCATCATTTCATACTTCTAATGTTTTACATAATTTTAATATATCAAAATCCTAAAACAGACATTCGAAGAATCAAAGTCCATCATTATAGGCATAAAAAATTTCCGTCTTCACTTCTACTCGTCTGGTATCAGCTCATGTAACTAATCTAAAGATTAATAAAAATAGCAAAAGAATAAGTTAAATGTTCAATACGACATAATATATAACAAGGAACATGCACATTATACTTAAAACATATCATTAGAGGGAATAAGAGTCACAATATGTACATAAACATAAATATAAGCAAAAATATTTTGGTGAAACATTTCATCTTTTTTTTTTGTCCTTTCATTTTCTTAGTCATCTAATCATGCTAAAACTTACTTATTTTTAAAGATTAGGGTTAGCAAGTCTTACCAATTAATTGAGCGGATAATCGAAAAAATGATTGTATATATTTCCACACAATCTAAGGCCTTTCGATCCTAGTCAGCACTCGGATGTGGGTGGTACTACCTATCATTCGGTAGACGGGCCCATAATCTGCTTTTATAACCCCTGTGGTTCCGGTGGCCAATTCTTCGATTTTCACCGTAATATCCTAAAGTATACCAATGAATATTGCCCTCTGAATAATTCATCAGTCTAATTTTTTAATTCTTTTTAAATTTTTTGTAAAAACTCCACATTTTTTTCTTGGTCCTTCTAAATTTTCTTTACACCGGGAGAAAATAATTTCAATTTTTAACGTATCGTAGAGTTTCCAAATCATTTTTTTGTGCTGATTTTTATTTGAAATTCAGCAAAACATGTGACCGCCATTTAAAAATCAGCAAGAATTCAGCAAGGCAGGTTACATTTTTATAAATCAGCACCATAATTTCAGATTTTGAAATTCAGCAAAATATAATCCAGATTTTTAGCAACCACAGATTGAAGACAAGCAAGGCTTATTACAGTAACTTACAAGATAGCAAAGCGTGAGACAGTTTTATGTTTGAATTTTAAAATCAGCAAGAATCAACAAGATCAAAATTCAGCAAGCTAAAATGAAATTCAGCATACAATTTTCAGCATACAGCAATTTAAACAATGAGCTACCGGTTTCAGATGTAAAAATCAGCAAGGCATAGTATGGGGTTTCGAACATATTCAGATTCAGCAGTTAATACTTCAAAATTTAAATACATGAAAGAATTAGTTACACTATTTTAGTAGCAGGTTTTTTTTTTTTTTTTGCAGATGAATTCTAAAATTAGCTGATGCATGCACAGTTGATGACGGTTACAACAGATGAACAACGAAGACGTAAACCAGTGGAGGGGACGGGAAGGGGGAGTTCAGGCAGAAGAAAAATAGGGGAAAAGAGAGAAGAGAGAATTAAGCTGAGGGGAAAATCGAGGAGAGTCAGAGGGAGAGAGGT
>JAODPA010130131.1:0-44856 GCA_025585075.1 Nepenthes mirabilis | reverse complement strand
ACCTATATTATATATTTATATTTATGTTTATTTCGTAAATTAAAAAAGGGGTCAAAATAATTTATACTTTCGGACTAATAGTCATTTTCATTTGGTATCAGATACTCACCCTGATCCATGAGTCTTGATCTGGATGCATACTAGCCAATTGATCTCCGTTCCTCCCCACATTAATGGGAGTGACTGCACTTATTGGAAGGTGCATATGAAAGCTTTTTTAAAATCCATGGATGAAAGAGAGTGGGTTAACACTTAAGTTGGGTGTATGCCACCCAGATCACAACGAGCGATAAACTAAAAGTTTTGGCCTTGTGGACAAAAAAAAAAAACTTGATGCGTATAATTGAAATAGTAAGGTGTTATATTATTTTTGTGGTTGTATCCCTTGGAGAATTTAAATGCATATCAATGTACGAAACCTCTAAAGATGCATAGGATTTTCTTAAAATTACTCATAAAGAAATTAAATTAGTCAAAAATTTATTATTATAAATGCTTACGACTAGATTTAAGTAAATTAAGATGAGGGATAACGAGACCTTTGATGACTTTTATATTAAATTAAATGACATTATCAATTCTACGTTTAATTTTAGAGAAAGAATTCTTGAGAATAGAATTATCCATAAAGTCCTCCGATTGCTTCCTGAATGATTTGGATTCAAAGTCACGGCTATTAAAGAGAGTAAAGACCTTGACAAATTAAAAATTGAAGAACTAGTTGGCTCTTTACAAACATCTGAGCACACACTCTATTGTCTAAAAGGAATATATCAATTACCCTGAAATCTATTAAGGAAGAGAGAAACCGTAACTCTGATGAATTGCGTAGCGATGAGAATTTTATTATGTTTGTTAAAAATTTTAAAAAAATTTTCAAGAATAAAGTTAGTAAATAAACCTCCAAAGAAAATGACTCGTCGCATAATAACGTCAAGAAAGATAAAAAAAATAAAGACACAAAAAATAAGAAACTTTAAGGAATCAAATACCATGAATACCACGGTTTTGGTTATATCTAGACCTAGTGTACTAATTTTAAGCAATAGAAAGGAAAATTTTTAAATGTGTTCCTAATAGATGATGAATAGGATGAAAATCGTGATGAAAAATCCTCAAAAGAAAATGAGGTAAATTATATGGCTTTCAAAACTTTCATTATTAGTAGTGATAAAGCCACTGGTGTACAATCAGAACAATCTGATTCTTCACATGATGAATTTTATAATGAATTTGATGGGTTTTAAGAAATTTATGATAAACTGTTTAAGAAATATTTAAAATAAAAGAAAACCAATAAATTCTTAAACAGTAGACTAATTGAATTAGAAAAAGAAAAGGCAAAATTTAAAACAAAATTAGAATGTACCATAGTTAAACATCATGAAATAAAAATGTTGAACAACTCCTTAATGGCCAAAATTAGATCCTTAGAATTGGAGTTTGAAAATACTAAGAATGATATTTAAAAATTCTCAAGTGGTACTAAAAAGTTTAATCACATGTTAGGATTAGAAAAGATTGCTGGAAACAAAAAGGGTTTGGGATATATAGAGAACACTTCGAAAAATGGTGAACATTTAAAAATAATTTTTATTCTCGCCATAAACATTTTACACAAAAATATAAGCACACCTAAAATCACTAAATTTGTGCCTAAACATGTGGAGAAAAAAAAATGATTCAAACTTCTTGCCTAATCGTATCACCAAAAAGATGATGAATAAATATGCTAAAGTTTATCAATGAACTAAGACAAATGTTAAAAAGGCTTACTTCAGAAATCAATCAAAGAATCCTTACTCTATCCCTAAGTTTGTGCCTACCTGTTATGTGTGTGAAAAAATTATCATATTTGTCATCATTATCACACTATAAATTTACTGTACAAACAAAGATAATGGACGAAAATAAACAAATTTGTTAATTACATTCAACAACTAAATAAACAAATAAAAAGACTAAATTAGATGGTAAATTTGGAAAGAAAATATGGATTGAGAAGAGTGATTTGAAAATTTTGCTAAAAAATATTCATTTAAAGTTGCTCACATTACCTTAAAAGTCTAAAACCATTTGCTGTAGTATCTAAACAATGGATATTCTAGACACGTGTGAAAATAAAGCCATATCTTTATCTTTATCTGACCATCTTGATAGGACGATTGTCTTTGGTGATGGAGTTATGGCTTCCATTCTCGGCAGAGGATAGATTAGTATTTCTAAACTCTCAAAACCTTGTGATATCCTATATGTCTTCGTGTTAAAATCTAACCTCCTGACTATTGGCCAATTTTATGATAAAAATTTTGAAGTCAGATTCTTTCAGGATAAGTGTTGTATACATGACACAAATGGCACAATTGTATTAGAGGGTGAGAGAACCCTTGATCACCTCAATGGTATCAAGCATAGCCCTATCCTAGGATGCCATCTTGCTAAAATTGATTCTATTAAGTTGTGGTATCAACGACTTGATCATTTAAATGTTAAAAAATCTATCCAATTTTTTGAAGAAAAATTGTGTTGAAGGGATTCCAAAGTTATCTAATGTCAAACACCATATGTGTGGTCCCTACCAACTTGGAAGACAAATTAGGATCAGTCATCCATCGCTAGACATTTACACCTCGGGCCCCCTTGAATTGATCCATAATGATCTTATAGGAACTTCTAGGATCAAGAGTGTAGACGATAAAAGATATATCCCAGTGGTTGTAGATAGCTATTCTATATATATTCTTGAATAGACCTCATCCGTAAAAAGTACAATGCTTTTGATCGCATAAAAATTTTGTATAAAAAACTTATTAATGAAAATGGAACCGATCGCGAGAATTCATAGTGATCATGGAAAGAAATTTAAGAATTCAAGCCTTGATGATTTTTGTAATGAAGAAAGAATTCAACATAAATTCTTTACTCCTATCACTCCCTAACCAAATGGGATTGTGGAATAAAGGAATTGGTCATCCAAGAAACGGCAAGAACGATGATATAAAGCAAAAATATTGCCATACACTTTTGGAGTGAAGTTGTGAGAATGGCTTGTCACATAATTAACAAGGTCTACCTAAAATTGAAGACGGATAAGACCCATTATAAACTTTGAAAAGATAAGAAACTCAGTGAAAAGTATTTTCATAATTTTGGAAGTAATTGTTTCATATTACGTGATAGGAAAAATTTAAACAAGTTTGACTCTAAAAATGATGAATGAATGTTCTTAGGATATTCTCTTTCCAGTAGAGCCAATCATATGTACAACTTTCATAATCAAACTGTAATGAAGTCAATCAATGTTGTCGTAGATGATATCCCTAGTGAGCAACTTGAAGCCAGCGATAGCCTACACAAAGAGGTTGATATGAGTCGTCTCATGAATCAGCTTCAACTAATATCCCTAACGAGACCCCGAATGCCATTTTAGATAAGGAATCTTCAGTTAGAGTTAAACTAAATTATCCAAAGGATTTCATATTAGGTGATTTGAGTGAAGGTATAAGACTATGTCACCAAGTTTTAAATCTTCTCATATATACATGTTATGTCTCTCACTTAGAACCGAAAAAGGTGGAGGAGGCCTTGAATGACGAATATTGGATTAATGCCATGCATGAGGAACTAAACCAATTTGATAAGAATGATGTGTGGTTTTTGGTTCCCTGACCTAAACAAACGAACATAATTGGGACTAAGTGGATCTTCAAAAATAAAACTTATGAAAATGGGAACATTAGATGTAACAAAACTCTTTTTGTCGCTCAGGGATATACTCGAATTGAGGGAATCGATTTCGATGAAATATTTCTCTTGTGGCCCATTTTGAATTGGTAAGAATCTTATTGTCCATTGTTTGTACTATAGGTTTTAAACTCTATCAAATAGTACCAAAAGTGCTTTCCTCAATGATATCATTCAAGAGGAAGTTTATGTTGAACAACTAAAGGGATTTGATCCCATGTTCCTAGACCACGTGTAAAAGTTTAGAAAGGCATTGTATGGTCTTAAACAAGTTTCAAGAGTTTGGTATGAGAAACTCACCTCGTATCTTAGTGACCACAGTTTTATTAGGGGTAGAGTTGTTAAAACTCTTTTTGTAAAAAAATACTAAAAATATATGATTGTTGACCAAATTTATATTGATAATATTATTTTTGGGGTTACCATAGACTCCTATGCTTATAAATTTACAAACTGCATGACTTCTAAGTTTAAAATAAGTATGGTAGGAGAACTTAAGTATTTTTTTAGTTTGTATATTAGACAACTTACTCAAGGAATTTTCATCTTCCAAACCAAATATGCAATCAACCATGTTAAACAACTTGGACTAGATAATAAAAAATATACTCTGACAACCATGAGCGCTTTTATCAAATTGGATTGTGACTACATTGAAAAAAGTGTTGATCAGACACTCTATATAAGTATGATAGGAAGTCTCCCATACTTAACTACGAGTAGACTCGACATTACTTTTAGTGTCAGCATATGTACTTGATATCAATCAAATCCTAAAGAATCTCACTTAAGTGCTATCAAACAAATCATTCACTATGTTAATGGCATGTCTGATTATGGAATCTTCTACTCTAGAGACTCAAATCTTGACTTAGCTGGCTATTTCAATGCCGATTGGGTTAGAAATACTAATAATCGTAAAAGCACCTCTGGTGGATATTTTTACGTTGGCTCCAATCTCGTAGCTTGGATGAGTGAGAAACAAAACTCTATCTCTTTGTCTACTGCTAAAGTAGAATATTACTGTCGTAACTGTTGCACATAATTTCTATGGATGAAACAAATACTGCATGATTATGGCATCACCCAGGATACCTAGACAATTTATTATGACAATACAAGTGCTATCAATATTTTTAAAAATTTCATTCAAAACTCTCGAACCAAGCATATAGATATTGTCACTATTTTATTCAGAAACTTATTAAAACTCAATTCATAGCTCCTGAGTACACTCTAACCGAATATTAATTGTCCGACATCCTTATAAAATCTTTAGACAGCCTTCGTTTTGAATGCCTTAGAAAGGTTATTGGAATTCGCTCTTTCCTATTAGATTGAAGTGAGTTTCCTATTAGATTGAAGTGAGTTTCCTATTATACTAATAAAAAACCAAACAAAAAAAATATGTGCACTATTCATTATGCATGAATGGAGCTTGTTTAGAGCTCGAGCTTCAAACCTAGAATAGCTATGCCTGACGCGCACCTTAGGTGTGCTCAAGCATAGCGACACAGCCTCTTTATTTTCAAGTGCAAATCATGCACAGCACCACTGTGCACTCTCAAACCCTCATTTCTCTCTCTCGTTCTTCTCTCTACTCCTCGCCTCTTTCTATCTCCTCTAACCTTGGAGGCTTACAGATCTACTCCTTTCTTTGCTGGTCTTGGACGCACACAAGGTAATTCCTCCTCCTCCTTCGTTTTTGAGCTTCTATTCTGCCATTAATGGCGGTCTCCATCTACCAACACGAACGCCGAGTTTCTTTATATCATATGCTAGATTTCTTCACATCATATGCATTTTTAGTGTTGATTTGCAGTAAATCATGCCTCATTTTCGTAAATCTAGCATTATTTAGTCATGGGCTTGGGTATCTCAACAGGGTATATACCCATGTTTTTGGGATCACCACCACCCAATCTACCATCCACTAGTGTTCATTTATCAATATTTAGCCCCTCTCTCGACCCGTGGTGGTGGAGGATTTGTGGGATTTGGGTGGTTCATGTGGGACCCACACACATCATAGGCTCACCGCAACCAAAGCTAATGTGGCACTGTGGCAATGGCGATGTCGATTTTTAGCATATATGGGCTATAGAACTGCCCATCCCTTGTGGCGTGCTCAGTTATGGTGCATGGCCAGCTTCACTCCTCGTGTTGGTTGTTTTTAGGCATGTCTTAGAATTGTGTTACTCACTCTCATCTTTTCTATTTTACTGTGCAGATGTCTGCTGCACAAAAGTCTCTTACACGAAAATCTGTCGGTAAATCGCCTCAGCAAAGTAGGCTCTTAGCCTCTATCTAATTCATTAATGCTGAAGCAAAGGAATTACTTTCTGCCCATATGTCCCAAAGACAACTTACCATTGAATGGGAAGTTAATCTCGCTTCCCTCGAACTGTCTATTTCTTCCCTATTTACGGACTGCCATTGAGAGCCGATCCTAACCAACCTGATTGCCTCATCTCAACTCTTAGTTTAAGAGTTCTATTTGAATATCTTTGATTATTCGACCCATTTTTCTTCTACATTATTGAGGGGGAGTCATCTTTGGATTATCTCAAATGTGATCTCCCGTACTCTCAGTATTCCTTGGTTTTACAATTCCGACTAACCATACCAATGGAATACCATGCCACACCGCGATGAGGTAGCCTCTTTTCTTCATGGATTCCCCATGGAGTGGAATCAGAGATCCTTCAAGACAAAACTTCTCACCCATTGGAAGATGGTCATGAGCCGAATTATATTGACTAATCTTTTTTTGGTCACGCACTTCTCCTCCATCCCTCGCGATAAGGCACTGTTCTTTTACACTCTCTTGAGTGGATGGCCTATTGATCTTTTATCTCACTTGTACTCTCATATGCATGTTCATTTTTTATTCAAGAAGGATGACAACCTTTCTCATAGTTGTCTTATCCAGTGCCTCATCATTAGTTTAGGCATTTAGTTCCTTGATCTTCCCTGTGTGCAGCTTGGCTGCCCCATTACTCGTATCACTTTCGAGCAAAGCCAATCTCACATACATAGTCTTTCCTCAAATCCTGGAGATCCTCTTGATGAACCACTTCATGAGGTTCCTTTTTTTCGGTCAAGGGTAGCTCGTCTTATCCAGACTCTTCCGATCCTAATCTATCTTGTCCTAACCCATCCAATCCTTGTCTGTCATCTATCTCTTCCTCCTCTGTACTCAAGGGGCAACTCTCCTGGATTACCGATCGACTGGAGCGATTGTATTGCTCTTAGGAGCTGTTGTTTGCTTCTCACTTGCGGCTGCGGTCCAACGTGATTGCCGACTTTTAGCATCTTGATGATTGCTTGGTTACTCAGGAGAAGCAGCTTGCTCGTCTCTCTTTAGCCTGGCAACCTCACGGTGATTCTTCTGAGTTCAATTGATATCCTCCTTTTAGTTATTCGTAGCAAAAAGGGGGAGTAGTTATCTTCGAGGGAGCTTATCTAGGTTGTGAGGACTTCCTCTTTGATAGGGGGAGGTTTATTTATTTGGTGAGGTATTTTTACATTGTTTCTCTTGATCGTGAGTGATTATTGTTATGTCTCATATTGCTATCTTATGCTGTACCTACTCTATTGAGATTGTTATGACTTATTGACTATATTGTTATTGTCGTATTTACATTTTTCTTGCCTTACTACTACATTTATTTGCTTCGATACTAACCTTATCAGAATAGGAACAACACCTCTTACAGCATCTTTTGTAGCTCCTTCACTTTATATTTACTATGTCAATTGTATTTTAGGTATAGATTTTTATGTATACGGATTCTATTTCGATGGTATTTGAATCCATAATTCTTTTGTATTTTATTTTATTATTTTTGTAGGGTTTTGTCACAGAGTTGTCAAAGGAGGAGATTGTTAGGCATATTTTTGTGTTAACATATTCTATGATTGTGTTTGGTCGGTCATTGGTGATGTTATCATTGTCCTAAAGATTTATATCAGATTCTTGCTCAATATTTACTGATACACAACTCCTAGTATCCATGCTAGGCTAACACCTATCCCGTGCCCAAGTACCATTTTCTGAGAGGCCGCACTCAAGGCACATCCAATCCCCGCTCGGGCGCCATTGTTAGAAAGCACACACTCAATGCGAGCACTAGGTGCACCCAAGGCGAGCAATAGGCGCAAATTCACGAATGCCCATGCTCGAAGCACACTTGAACTGTGCTAAGCGCTGGCCCCATACCCAGTGTAACCCTAGGCATGCTTGCTGTGCACCTAGGCTATGCTCAAGCGTTGAGGCGCGCACTTTCCAATGGTCAAATTTTTTAACCTAATTTTTGGGCTATTTTATAAATATCCATCTTCCTCACTATGTTTTAGACTTTTTGTAGAAATATTTTGACAACCGTTCAGCAAGAAAAAGTTCTCATTTTTGCTCACAAATTGCTTCATTTGGGGAAACTTAACCTCAACCTTTGTGCATTCATTGCAAAGTTTTCTCACCTCATTGTCCTTTATCATACACACTTTTTTTCGCCTGTTTTTGTATGTGACATGGGTGGTGTAAAACTTGTAATCGAATGGTGTGCAGAGATTCTACAGTTCATGAAGAAAAATTAATAAGAAAATCGTAAGGCATCTGATTCTATTACCATGGACAAATTCAAGAAGTTCCTTGATAGGGGTCACAAGATAGGAACAAATTAGCTAGATTAGTGCGTCTATACCACCCAATTTATAAGTTAACTTTCTTAATGCACTCTTTTCTAGCCGTAAAAATTCGGAGGGTTTTGCTTGATAACTATAATTATTGAGGTATTCCTTCGTCAGAAAAATTGTGCCCTGATTGGTCCTACTCATCGTGTTTATATTTTATATGCTTTTTATTGTTTGATTCATCTAGATCAGGATATACTTTACGTGTATTATATATTTGTATTTATGTTTATTCTGCAAATTGGAAAAGTGTGCTTTGGGACTAATAGTCCTTTTCACAATTGTATCTTTTCCCTAATTGTCACCGGGTATTATTATATTGTTCAATCAACACACATTTTGTCATTCTTTTTTAGGCATTTTAGGCACATTTTTGGCATTTTAGATGTTACCATGTACTAGGTGAAAATTTCACTCATTTTGCTAAAGAGTAACCAATGGTTTTAACCCACATCAATTGCTAATATTTCCCTGGTCTTGACTTGATCGTTGTAACCTTCTTCCGCATGTGTCCATCCTAGGACCAAGTCCATTTATTTTCCTATCTTCCAGGTGTATGTTATCCGAGGAGTACTTTGAGTTGCTATTCCTTCTGCCGGAACTGAAGGTGAATATGATCCTATCATAACAAAATTTTTACCATGACAAATATAAAAATGATAAAAATTCGAAAGAATCTAACAAGATTTCAAAGGACACTCTTAGCAAATCCGAAGAATGTGGATCATAATATTACCAATCTTTAGCATCTCTTCATGAGAACTCAATCTATTAATCTATCTAATCTAGACCTCGCCCATTCACTTTTAAAAGATTGGATTTACTAATAGAATCAATTAAAATACATAAAAAGTAACTCTTCCTAATAAGAAAATGATAAAACAAACTAGTCACTTATATCAAGCAGGAAGCTAATTGAGGCTCATCAAATCCGACTCTGAATATGGTAGCCCTGTGTAACTTAGGTGCTCCCAAGTGGTCAATCAAGTCTTACGAGATTTCAAGATTTCGATTGTGGCAGCTCAATCCCAATATCCCAGCTAGCACAGTAATAGCTTTTTGTTGGATATTCTTGATTATGAGTATCACACTGACCGCTTGCAACACGCCACCATAGGCTCATTGCCACGTCCTTTCGACAATCATAAGCCAGATTTAATGACATACCATGCAATTACAGCTCTACAAAAGCTACAAAGATCGTAGTGGCTCCTGCATTGCTTTTAATCGTCCTGGTTTACGCATGAGGTTCTTCACGGCCTTACACAACTTGGGATAGACCCGCTTTTTGTGGGCAGTAGTCAAGTGGAGCGAACAAATACAAACTCAATGGCCTTTTACGTTAGGTTGGCTGGCTCGCACAATATTATACTTCAATTGGGTACGTTCCTTCTAATGGAGCCAAATGTATTGCAACTACTGCGAGCATAATGAAAGCCAACTACTCTTCGATACTGGAGGCTCTAACACATTATGTCATCCATAATCAGGACTTGAGGATTGCCCTCGATAGTGTTAGAAAACGTTATCATGTTCATTTTGGGGTGTATGATTTCGGTTGTGTTTGATTGGTCTTTAGCCCGAGGTATGCCATAGCTAAATTTGTTCCTTATCTTTGTCTCATGGTATGCCTTAGATCAAAGTTTATTAGGCTTGTTTTGTACAGTTCATCTATTTTGATTGCTTATCAGAAAAAAATGACATTATTACTATCAAAGATTATAGAATCCACGAAAAAGTAAGAACACTTAATACAATTATTGATTGCCCCAAAAAAAGGGCTCCTCTTCCTTCGAGTAACATGACCAAACAGGGTGTTTGGACAGAGCGAGAGGAAAAAAGGATTCAAGGGCACAATGAGTATTGAGGAACGCAATTTCTTTGTCTAACAAGCTCATGGAGATCATGAACAATTTTAAACACGGCATCTGGCCTTGCCAACTTCAATGCATTCTGTGACATTGCCTGCAGCTCATCTACTTTTGGACCAAACCATTGTGCTACGATATTTGCAATTTCTTTGGGCGACTTTGAAAATTTACCAAATCCATTTCCCACAACGTAGGGCACGTTTCCTGCTTCCTGCAGCAGTAGAATAGTCCATTAGACACGGCAGTGAGGCAGTATATATATTCGAAGTTCAAACCCCCCGTAATCTACCAAGCCAACCCAAAACAACTGAAGGAAATGGGGTAAGCCACTGGACATGACCCCTTTCCATTTACATGGCAAGACATCTTAGCATGCATTACAGGACTCTCTTCGTGATTCAGAGGAAACCTCACCATCAGCAACAATGCAAGACAAGTTGATACAAAGATGAGCTCAGATAGACCACATGTAACTGGATCAACAAGCTGGACAAGTCGAACCTATTGAACTAACACGGAAAACTAATGGTTCACAGTTCAGTGTCTTTTTTGCAAAGCCAAAAGGACGAGCTAGCCTGCACTAACTAATACAGAGTCCCCATATGTTTCTATTAAGGGTGGATTAGGACATTTACTTTGTACTTTACTGGCTTGTTTCAGTCTAGGACGTTCAGAAAGATAGGCCAACTGATGTGAACAATATATGTAACATCCCATTATTTCCTTTTTGGACCAATTGGATTTCCAATAAGTAGAGATTATTAATTATAAAAATAATGGCGAAGGTGATATCTTTTAAAAACAAAAATGTGTATATCAGCCTAGACTGATTTGATAAAGACCTTAGACCAGTTAGATTCAACAAGTCTTCCGAAAGATAACTTGATAATTCTTTAATAGTAATAAATGTTATTTTCGGTACATTATTTTATTAATTGAAATTCGTTGTGAGTATATTAAATATATTTTGGTATAATTATAAGTCAAAAATTTATTAAAATAATGTGCAAAAATATGAAAACTTTAACACTAACTTCCCCTAGCTTGAGGCGTGACCTTTGGGTGTGATTTCAGCCACATCTCTTGTATTTTAGTTGCATATTTTAAAGTTAGAAAGGATCTTTTATGAGCAAAATTAGCTTATTTAACCGGCCTTCCTTTGGCAAGAATTAAACCCTGAAATTCTCCCTTCCTTTTGTTAGTGTAGCTAGCCACCCCTCTTCCCCTCTTTTCAGCTGCCCCTTATTTTGGCAAATGAAGGAAACTACATTTGATTAGAAAAATTAAAGAGGTTTAGCTAGCTCCCTTGGAGAGTGTTGAAAACTCCTAAAATTTTCCATTCTTCCAACTTCACCTAGCTGCACCTTGCCTCTTCATTTACACTTCATTTTCTTTGTTAGGAGAGCCTAGTGAAGTAAGAAAACTGGCAGCTTTCCCCTAGAATCAGCTGTGCCAAGAAGAGGGAAGAAGAATAGAGAAGTTAAAAAAATCTAATGCCAGAAATCATAGTGGCTCTTGTCTTCTTCCACGTTGCTCATGTTGTGGTTCCATTTGAAGAAGAAGAATATGAAGTTTCATGCCTTCTTTGTGAAGAGAAAGGCGTGCTTGTTAAGATTCTAGAGGCCATTCATGTTTGCTTTGATTTTTGAAGAATAAAAACAGAGGTAAATGAAAATTCTACCGTTCTTTGGTAATATTTCTATTTCGCCTGATTAGATATTTTTTTATTAATTAAAGTTGGCTCTAATATATTAAATGAGATGTCTTATATCCATTTTAAAACCTTCAATTTGGACCCCTTGAGAAAATCCATCCATATATTAAAAAATAATGTCTTTGAGACTCATTTCTTATTCATCTTCAAAGTCCTTATTTTCAAGCCTCCTATCATGATAGTAGGAACTTTTCTTCATCTCCTAATCCATGTTACATGATGCTCTAGTAGGTGGACAAATGGTCTTGGAATTACTTTGGTAGATTTGCATGTTAAGGCGTAAAAAAAGTAAGATATTAAATTAATGGTCCAAGTGAAAGTTTTCATGGCATGAAGGTAGGTTAGCTGTGGGCTTAAAGAGAGCATAATAAGAGTAAAATATGAATTTTGTATGCTTACATTGTCTTATGATGGAGATCTATTAAGTCTGCTAGTGTTTGAGTATTTTATATTGATGGATCTAGAAGTTTGAACAAGAATTTTCCTCTGGCCGTGACTTAGGTTATATGTTAGGATGCTAGATGATATTATTGCACACTTACCTCTTAATATGTTACGGAACTATAAGCCTCTTGATGTTTAGAATAATATTTATGAGTGGATCTAGGAAGTGGGACTAAAAATCCCTTCAGCAAAGGGCTTAGGAGCTATTAAAGTGTAAAAATGTTATTTGCATGCCTAGCTTATAGTTTTATATATATGTCATCTAATGACTAGAGTAACTCATATTAGTAGATCTAAAGGGTTGACCATAATGTCCTTTGGCCTGAGACCTTAGTGACATGTAAAAGCAAAATGGTAAATTGACAACGTATATAAACAGATAATTTTGGACCATGTTTAATATGAATGTCTGTGTGTCTCTAAATATGAAAAGAAGACCAATTGTATAAGTTATACGTCAAATTGGTTAGATCTATAGTTAAGTAGTGAAGTGGCCAAGTGAGTAGAGCCTAAGCATGGCCTTTCTATACATTTGCATATTAATTGTATGATGGTGTTTGGTTAACCTTGGATCTACCTAGTAACAGATGCATTAAGTGTAGAAGAAAAGGTAGTTTTCTTATAGTAGAAAAGGGTAATTGGCTGTGGGTCTTAGAGACTTTGGTCGGGTAATTAGCTAGCCATTTTATATTATAAGATGATCGGTTGGAAAATCCTACATGTTTTGATGATCTAAACTTATGATATAAGAGATCGGATTTGTGGTGGTCTTTTCTCCTTAATGGCTGGGTAGTAGGCCAAGTGTAGGAAAGTAGGTGTTTCACTTACATAAATGTATTCTAGAGGGTTTAAGGATGATTGAAGTTAGATATCCCTGAGTTGGTTTATTCATAGAGTAAAATTTGGCCATGTAGGGAAGTAAGAAAATACTCCTGCATGGACATCCATGGTTAGCCTTCCTTTTGACTCAATGGATATTCATGTCCCTTGCTATCCAACTTTATTGTTTACTCCATGGTTAGGTAGATGAAACTATATGAAAACATAACAATATTAAAGAGTATGAAACCCGTGGAACCGTAATATAGTTTATAGTTATCCAATATCTATTCTATGTTTGATGCATTAAGGTCTATATTCTATGGATGGACCCTTATAGTCAAATGATCATTGTATGGTGTGGCATGGAGAGATATTACAGTGAGGGATGCTAGGTTTGATATGTTGAGAAAGTTAGGAATTCTTTTAGACTAGCACCTATATTGAGAGTTAGGGATTCTCATATAGGATTCGTTTGAAACGTTTGCACACCCACATGGCAAGGTCTTGAGAGACTATGGATTTGATCACGTCATACTTACGAGTATCAGTTACCTCATAGTAGCTACTCAACTGTTGGAAACGTAAATACACAGCTTTTAATTCATAATAATAGAATAAGATTTGAGGAGATTGTGAGTTATTTCTTATAGTAGGGACCTCTATTTTGATAAGTTCAATGGAACTTTATTGAGATTCGGATTTTGTGGAACCCCTACGGTATTTGTAATGTTCAGGTTCAGTAGAACCCATCAATTTGGTGCTCTTTGTAGATGCTCTTGAGTCATGGTTACACCAAATGGTAGAGTCTTGAATAGATTATTAGTGAGTCTTCTAACCTTGTTATTGCTTTTGCATGACTTAGTATTATGTATCTAAGATGATTATTACTTATATTATATTATTGATTATATTACTTACTGAGAATTTGGCTCACTATTATATTTTATTGGCTCTAAATTTAATACTGAGAGGATAAAGCTAGCCGGTGATAAAGTTTAGTTGGATTGTTGCATGGTGAGGATCTCGGAGCTTAGATGTTTTATGTTGGAGTTGGTGATTATTTACTTTTACAGACATTGCTTATTTCGAGAGATTATTCTCGAGGGTTGTGTCCCCATTAGTGATGGTGATGTATGATAGATTTTTTTGTTTTACTATTATTTTTACGATAAGTATTTATGATTATTATTAATATGTTACTTATAAAGTTATTTATGATAATAATTCATATGATTTTGGATGTCAATGTGGGCTGTTTGAGCTGGGTTCAGGCATTTCAGACTCAGGTCACTACATTTAACAATATGTAAAAGAGACATCCCTTCGCATAAAGTATTATATATTTTCAATGTTTCTGCATATACAAAGTCTAGCAGTAGATATGTAAAAGGCTTTTAGAGTCTTTATATGGATTCTTTATACTTAAAGGGTTTGTTTACATTCTAAATATTTGTAGTAATGCTATGCAATTTATGAACCGCACATAGCATGTGCGCTTATTTTATGCGCACCATGGCATGTTCCATGTGTTATTGGCAGATATGCAAGGTGACAAAGTGGCTTTCAGAAATTATTTTTGGCAGATTCTTCAATCGATCGAGCTTCCAACCGCACTGTTGAATGATTTTGGCATGTTTTTCATTTCCCTTGTTTCTCTATAAGACAATTGTCCGTCACATTCGAGATATCCAAAACATAACTAAAACTAGATTTTTCAAATAACTATTTTTTATTCTTGGAAATTATTTTTTTAATGCCAGACAATTTTATTTTCCTTTGAGTTTTAGGTTTGATTTTGTGAGTGTAAAATGCCATCAAATAAGGCTTTTTTATATGGCCGAGTCTATTAGCACAAACCTACTAGTGTTTATAAGGAGCGAATATTATACTAAGAAAAGTAATGGTATAAGATGCCTTAAAGTCATTCCATAAGGCGTTCTATAAATTGGACATATTTTTATCTTTGAAGGTTATCTTTCCCAACAACTTTAAGACAATAATCGATATTGTAATGATAGCAATTATGAATCTGAAACAAACAGCACTCAAAATTGTCAAGTTGGGCAGATTTGATGAAGAAAATTTT
This sequence comes from Nepenthes mirabilis, assembly GCA_025585075.1. Lineage (NCBI taxonomy): Eukaryota > Viridiplantae > Streptophyta > Magnoliopsida > Caryophyllales > Nepenthaceae > Nepenthes > Nepenthes mirabilis. The sequence continues at coordinate 29,480 of JAODPA010130131.1, read as the reverse complement.
ATGAGAAGGACAAAGATGCATTTTCTGTTGGTGTCTCTTTGAATCATGTGAGTTAAAAATACTTCAAAACCCAAACAGAAAGATAAAATTATGGAAGAAACTCGACCCCGACAAAAGTGAGATTATGATTATGAGTTTTGTAGAGAACATATCCTAAACAGGAAGTTGGATTCTTTATTTGACATTTCTCTCTATACGTTGACTGCAACATATATATATATATATATATGTTGCAGTCAACGTATAGAGAGAAATGTCAAATAAAGAATCCAATATATATATATATATATAGGAAAAACGTGTAGAGCAATATATAGAAGAGGATGCAATGAGTAAGAGGTTTCTTATTAGTCATTTCAACAATTATATGATGGTTGATGGTAGGCCAGAAACTAAATATATCATGAATGATTATAAACACCACATGAACAAAGATGAAACCATAGTTGTATCATCTCAAATTGATAAACTTCCTCATTCTTGGAGAGATTTCAAACAAAGTTTGAAACATAAGAAGGAAGACCTGTTTCTTGATGAACTTGCTAACCATCTTCATATAGAAGAGAATATCATTTGCAGGAAAAAAACAAGGACCAAAAAGAGAGCAAAGACTAAAACATTCATGAATTAAAAGTCCATGTTTTGGAAGAATGACAGTCAAGCAAACCCACAAAAAAGAAAAAATAATAAATTCTACAATCAACAAAAGAACAAAAAGTTCAAAAAAGGTTCTTACTTCTATTGTGAAGAAGAGGACATTATATCATCTTATCAAAAAGAAAAAGAATGCACTCAAGGACAGAGAATTTTGTAGCTATGATTTCTTTAGTCAATGTTCTCAAGGAAAATGACGCACGATGAACTGATTCTGGCGCCACTAAATATGTGTGAAAGAATAAAAGCTTCTTTATGATCATTGGACTAATGATACATAGAGAACTCATCATTTGTTCCAGTCCTAGACATGGCATATGTTGAAATAGAGTTCACTTATGGAAGAGTCTTAACTCATATCAATGTTTATTTTGTGATTTTTTTTTTTTTTTAAAAAACTAGTGTCTGACAGTCTTTTAAATAAGCATACTTTCAAACCTGCACATAAGGCAAATAAGTTCATTCTGTTTAAGGGAGAGAACTTCATCAGGAAGGGTAAGATGGCCAATGGCATGTCAAAACTCAATATTACTTGTAATAATAAGGTTGATTTTGCTCATATTATTGACTCATGTATTTTATGGCATTTTCGATTAGCACATAATTGATTTTAGCAGAATGTGTGAAACGGTTAAATTAGCTCCGATTCCATTTCATGATGGAAAAGCATGAAAATAAAACATGCATTGTTACAAAATTACACATAATCCTTTTTAAAAAGGTTAATATATCCACAAAGGTCCTTGATTTAATTCATAGGATATTTGTGATCTCCATAGCACTTGGTGGAAATACTTTGTAACCTTCATAGACAATTTTTCTAGATTCTGCTTTTTATAATTGTTAAATGTAAAAAAGAAGTTTAAAAAAAGCTAAAGATCTATAAATCTGAAGTTGAGTGACACTATAAAATGTTTGTCAAATGTTTAAGATCCACCATAGACCAAAAAGAAGTTTAAAAAAAGGCTAAAGATCTATAAATCTGAAGTTGAGTGACACTATAAAATGTTTGTCAAATGTTTAAGATCCACAATAGACCATGCGTATTATACCTAAAGGTATTTTGAATCTATTACAGTCATGCATGAAATTGGGAACTAGTTGAAATAACAAAAGCTTTCTTGTCACACTTTTGACATGAAAGACTTAGGTGTGGAAGATGTTATCCTAGAAATTACAGCAATTAGAAATGATAACTCTATAACATTATCACAATCTCACTATGTAGAAACAATATTGAAGAAGTTCAATCACATTCACTGTGTTCCATCTTCCACATTTTTCGATCCCAACAAAGCGTTAATTTCTAAAATTGGTCACCCTATGAATTAGTTGGAATATGCAAGGACAATTGGATTCCTTAAGTATGCTATGACCTACACCAAACCAAATATTTCATTTGCAGTGGAAGCAGATATACTACTAATCCAAGTAATTAGTATTGGATTGTACTAGGAGGAATTGAAACATCTAAACTACATTGTAAACTTCGGTATTAGTTATAATGGATATCCCTTGGTTTTAGAAGAATATACGTATGACAATTAGAATACTGATTTAGAAGATCATTCATCTATTAATGAATGGATTTTTAAGCTCGGTGGGGGCACGATTTCTTGCGGGTACCAAGAAGCAAACGTGCATAACTAATTCTACCATAGCAGTCAAATTTGTTGTGTTATCATCTGTGAGCAAAAAGGTAGATTAATTTAAAAGCTTCCACCAATATCTTTACACTGTAATAGTGAAGCTACCTTACAAAGAGCACGTAGCCAGAATTATAATGGAGAGTCTAAACATATAGGACTTCAACACAATTGTGTCAAACAATTGATCTCATATGGTGTGGTTATAATTGATTTTGCAAGGTCAAGTAAAAATCTTGCAAATCCTTTGACCAAAGTATCATCAAAAGATACGGTGTTTAAAACATCAATGGGGATGGTTCTCAAGTCCACATAAATAAATCACCAATGATAAAACCTTGACATAACGGGTGATATTACTTCAAGTCTTAAGTTCAAGGATTAAAAATTGAAAGCATATCATAATAGTGATTGCAAGTACTTCCTAAGGTGGGGTTAGTACTTGGAAATCATAACATATAAGGAACCAGTGAGCTTGAAAAGTTCTTAATATACTTATAACAATTTTGTTAAAATACATTATACTATTGGTATTTTCGATAAAGTCTACCTATGTAGGTGTAAAGTGTTGCCACTTCTTAGAGTTCAGCGGCTTGACTATTTAAATACTCATATATAGATATGGACACAAGGCTATAATAGTGTCGCATATTGTGAACTCAAAATGATGTTTAGATTATGTGTGATTTATTATTTAAACTAGTCGACTGGAACCATTAGTTCAAAGCATAGTCTACCATACCATTCTAGCTAATTATAACATGTCTCATAAGTAATGTTTCAATTGTAAGACAGCTATTTATGTATAATTTTAAGAATTGTCTAATATCTGTTACTTTTTAAATATTAAAAATGGAGAGAAATTGTTATAGATTTTCAATCTTTGTGGACATCTACATTAGAAATGTAAAAGGCTTTTAGGGCCATTGTATACTAAAGCATGTGTTCACATTCTAAATATCTTTCATAGGCCTATTTAATCTTTGAATTGCACATGCATGCCCACGCATGCACATGCAGCACATCGGCACATTTTAAGCATTTTTATAGGTGCACTTGGACTTGTGGCATGTGCCATATGTCATCAAGGGATCAGTATTTGCGAAAATAATTTCATAGAGCTAGATAACCTTGTTTTTATTTAATTCCGAGTTTGATTTTGTTAGCACAAAACCTGGTCAAACAATACTTTATTACATCTCCGAGGTGATTTACACAAACCTATTTGCATTTGTAAGAGAAAAATATGGACTCAAGAAAAGTGACATGGTAATACAACTATAAGTCATTTCTTAAAATGTTCTTTTGATTGAACGCAATTTTATTTTTGATGGTTATCTTTTCCAACATAAAGCTCCCACTATGTGCAAAGTGTAGGAGAAGTCGGACCATTTTTTGCCTATTGTATGTGGTCATATATTATATTTTACAATAGTTGTTCCAACGATTCATACTCGAGACCTCCAGATCTCATGATGACAACTCCACCGGTATATCAATTTGCACAAAAGCCCCAGTTCAATATATCAGCTTGTATATCATTAGATATAGCACTCAATAATGCATTTGATTGGAGCTAGAGTTGGACAACTTCACTAGAAAGACATTAACCAGATCATATTGCTGCCACAATGGAAATGGCCACCAAAAGAAGATTTGTCTCGAAATGTCAGCTGAAGAATCAATAAGGAAGCGAAATGACTTTCCATTCAATGTCAAATGATTTCACAGCCTAGGACTGTCCAACTTTAATTCTTATATAATTCATAAAATTTTGAATTTGGCCAAAGATACTGAGATTTTGTTAATGTACGCCATAAAAAAGTTTAAACTCCAAAATTGGCTTTCTTACCACAGCCTCTTAAGTCTTAAAAGCTGATCTTTCCCAAAATTACTAGGATGTGAACCAGGAAAACCAATAAAGACTAGCCTTGATTTGGGAAACCGGAGAGTTTCCCAACACAAATCTTAGCATCATGGATGAAAATATAGGCCGATATCTAATATATCGGCTAATATATATTAGTATCAGAACTCTCAATACTGAAATTTTCTAATACTACGATAAAATCACTGATACAAAAATATATCAGCGGATATACGCAATATTTGTCAGATATTTTTTTGTCAACTTATGATTCTAAAAATTTTTTTCCAAAATATTTAACACCAATACATATTGTCCGAAATCATTAGATACCAATATGGCCATGATTGATACTGATATTTTCACCTATAGTTAGCATTGTTTCTAGTTTCTTGTCCTTTCGTGACAAATTGCACTTGTATCATTTGCCATTTCGCCCATTGCAACAACAAACAATACCCTATAATGTCATTTCATACATAACGACCAACCACGACAGCCAACAGTCAAAAGCCACTACATCCCAAACCCAGCCTTTTAAGCTCTCATTTGGTCACAAACTCTCTTCATGCTTCAGGCAACTGAAATATGAATATGCCTATCCAATATTTTGCATGTCTAAAATGGAATAATAAGTCACTGATCTAATGCCCATGTTGTCAATTACAAGGGCACATTCACTTTAGCTAAAGATACATAAGTACATTTCCAAGCACTACGACCTTCTTTGATTGGATAGAAAACATAATCAAGAAAATAGGGCCTTTAAATTGAAATTTATATTCTATTTTGTTTTAGTTTTTTTTTCCTTTTTTACTTTTCCATTCCATAATTTCTTGGAAAACTGTCAGAAACAAAGAAGATGAGTAAGTGCACTGTGGACCTAATGGAGAAAGTGGAGAGTTAGAGGAGTTAGGTCCTAGAAAGAAGAAAGGAGCCTCAAATTCTAGGAATTAAAGAGATATATCTAAATGGAGCAAGTGGAGAGCTAGTGGAGTCTAGGTCCAAGAAAGAAGAAAAGAGCCTCAAATTCTAGGAACTTCAGAGATTCATGTCTATTATCACTTGGGTGTTTCACTCCAGGGCCTACAATAAAGATAAAATGGGTCATAGTAAATATTGTTTTAAAATATTATTTAAAAATAGAAAAAATGAATTTTGAATCTAACTTGAGTGTCAAATAGCTTTCGTATTTATAAGTTTACACAGTTCAAGCTGCAAATGCATTGATGCATAAAAGCTCAAAGAAAAAGGTTGGGATGCCCACAAGTTTTATCAAGATGCACTGTGTATGAGCAATATAGATTCCAAGCATTTATGTTTTATACTTTCTCTATATACAACATTTATTCAAAAATGTTACTCTTAGCTATCTTGTAGTCCCTTGAACTTAAGATAGTAAACATAATTGTCCTAGTCACTTATATTTGACCTTGATTTCATTTAAACATTGGAAAAACCATTTACTCTTGTAGCCAACTGAAAATAGTTCATGTTGGATCTGACCTTAACTGGACATTTTTGACAGCAAACTGAAATTCAATTCAGGCAATCAAAACCTGAATTCAGGTGACTGAATCATTTTACTAAATCTGAGTTGTCCAGAATACATTGGATCTAATATTGAGACATCCCAGCTTGGCTCACTGAATCAGACAATTCAGAGACTGAATTGTTTTCCTAACTGAAATTTAGACTGAAACTGGGCCTACTTTGACACTTTTTGATGGTCTGACAAATAAATAATACAGCAATACATCATACACTTTCAGATGACAGAAATGCTTTCAGAACACAAAAATTCAGTCGCCTGATTTGAAATTCAGATGACTGGAAAAACTCCTGGATAGAGTAGTTTTTCATACGGATGGGCAACCCTTCCTAAAGCATCATCTCTTTACAGACAGCTAGTAAGCTTCTATAAGCTTACAAATAGCCTCCACAGCCGAGACTAACATTCTTTTGCATGCCCTTTCATTTGCCAAGGGTTCTGTTCTAATATCGTCATACAATTCAAAGTCCCTTTAAAGTAAATTTGTAAAAACTAGGAGCATGTGTTTATAATTGATAAATCACCTCTTTTGTGATACCGAGTCTTTTTCATAACATTTTTTTTTGGGTTTTGAATATCAAATTTATATTTGAAAGGTTTTCTTGCAATCATCATTTGCAATTAAAAAGCTTTCACATAAATTCATATCATGAAACTGAAAAGAATCAAGGTTCTCAAGTTGATACCTCAAGAAAGTGGATTCAGTTGCTCTCTCTCAATAGGTGATTGAGTAGTTTATTTGTCTAATACAGTCCACTTAAGTCAAGAACCAAGTAAATTAAATGATAAAACAACAAAGCCTTAAATTCCTACTAAGTGTGGATAGCTATATGAATACGAGTTCTCCATCCCACTAGGTTTATTGCAACACCTTTTGAAAGTTAGCAATTTCATATCAGATTTAATTCAAGTTTTTGTTGGCCTACATTTCCCGTTCTTCTAGCCTACAACAGCAATCAAACCACATTTTTTAACTAGCAGTTTATTTGGCCTACTCTGCAAGTGTCTAGACCACGACAACCATCCTTCCCTCATTTTTTTTTCTTCTATAAGAGTAGCATCTGATGCCTACCTATTAAGTCAAGAACCAAGTAAATTAAATGATAAAACAATGAAGCCTTAAATTCCTACTAAGTGTGGCTAGCTATATGAATAAGATTCCTCCATTCCACTCGATTTATTGCAACACCCTTTGAAAGTCAACAATTTCATATCAGATTTAATCCAAATTTTTGTTGGCCTAAATCTCCCTTTCTTCTAACCTATAACAGCAATCAAATCACATTTTCTAACTAGCAATTTATTTGGCCTACTCTGCAAGTGTCTAGACCACAACAACCATCCTTCCCTCATTTTTTTCTTCTATAAGAGTGGCGTCTAATGCCTACATATATGCTCATTCATTTTTTTATCTTTAAAATAACAAACTCATGTATCTTGATATTTTCATTTCCGCAATGTTTATTTTTCTTATATATTGTTAAGTTCACTAACATTAGATCCATAAAGTATAGTAGATCTAATAACTACAATAAAAATTTTCTTTAAAATATTTAGGTGCATTTCAATCATAAAGCAAGACCGGTATATTTCTCTATTTTAACCAACTTTTAAAAATCTCATGTGTCACATCATCGTCAATTTCTCAATTTTCTTGAATTATAATATGACAAATGAAAAACATAATCATTAATTTTAACTTCTTCATTATTCTATTTAAGATTACAAATTTAAACTTTTATGCATTTTGTTTTACTATATCTTAAACTCTTTAGGTTCTAAAGCCTCAATCCATCAACCTACCTTTGCTTTTCATACCCGCTCTAATTACATCTATCAAAACAGTACCATTTGCAAGTAATATAAATTAAAGAACCTTATCTTAAACATATATCATAGGACCATAGCTAACTACAGCAAATAGGTGAGAACTTACAGTAGACCCTTTGAATATTTGTTTCTCTGTATTCATAGCAAGCAAATCAAACTTCTCTATTCGGGGCAATTGATCTTGATGACTACACCATTTGGAATTGCTTGACTGTATTTAATCTTATGTCCTTGTGATGGTTAAGTTGCAATAACATTCACTTGATAATTTAATTTCTTTGGTTCATTGCACAGTGTTCACATACCAAATTGAAGTTAAGATAATCAGGCTAACATTTCTAACTTGTTGGAAAAGAAGTCATAATCATACACCAAATTTAGTCCCCCCTAGGGCGTAGTTTCAAACCAGGCCAATAATCAACAGTAACAATTCATCAGAACCACCATTACGACCATCAAACCACCTCTTTTTACTACCACCATCATACTCCACAGGGGCTTCCACAACCATCCCACCACTGCTACTCTACCACACATTACTGCGTCTGTCTAAACAATATGAAGTACTTACAAAGGGAATATATTTTCTTCAACCAAATGGGAAACAAAATTATGGTAGAAAACCAAGAAGAGCAGTAGAACTATGCTTTGAACTTAACAATATATTTTCTTCAATCATTACCTGCCCAGCAATGTAATCACTGAGAATTATTGGAAGTCCTCGAATCATAGCTTCGGCAATAGTTCCTGGGCCAGCCTGGACAGGCAAAAAGTTCATTGACAAAGCATTTAATTGAGATAATAATATCCCTTGTGATTAAAATACTCACCTTAGTGATAATGCAATCACAAGCCCCCATGCATACTTCCATTTTAGTGACAAACCCTTTCACCTGAAAATCTCATCAGCACATCTATGTATGAGTCATTAACACCACACTGTTGTCCGAGATAACAATAAAAGAGAAAGGGACATCCATAACAACAAATACACCTGGACAGGAACCTTCCAATCAATCGCATTCAATTTGTTGGCGAGTTTTTTGTTACGACCACATATTACAAGTACTTGACCCATGGGCACCCCAAGATTTTCATCATACAATGCTTCCCCAAGGGCCCGAGCAGTAGCCTCGATTGGACCCATACCTTCACCTCCTCCCATCAATAACACAGCAGGAAGATGCTCATCCATTCCCAGTTCCTTCCTCAACTCATCCTGGTGGATAAGTAAGTTAAGCAACTGAACAAAAGATAAAACGAACAGATCAAGTGTTTAAAAAACAACCAAATTTCCTTATTACAGCTCAAGACATTTTACCAGTAGGCCATCATAAGGCATTCAAAAGCATGAAAGAAGCATTATAAGAAAATAATTATGAATAATGTACCATGCCCAACACAAATAAACTTGCAGAAAGACCAATTCACAAATTCATCAATTGTGCACCTAACATGCATGATACAAGAAGGAGATGCAAAGATTCACCAAACAAAATACTACTAAAACAATCTTTATCAGCATTTGCATTCACGTATCAGGGACAATAGGCCACAATTGACACAGAGCTGTGCTACCTTTGGCTTAACAGGCTTAACAAAGGAAGGTCGTACAGGAAGCCCATAAACCCTGATTTGGGAGGACTGCAATCCTGCTTTCATGGCTCTTCTTGCTACATCATTTGATGGGCAGTAGCACCTAGTTACAAGCTTATGAAACCTGATAGCAAAAAATAGACAGAACTTGATAGCTTAGCAGAACTAGGACAGCAAAGTTAAGAGAGTACTACTTTAGAAATGCAATTGTATAGCCTACCATGTAGGATGGCAAGTGCTTAAATCTGTCACTATGGTTGTAAAGACAATTTTCTGCAAAAGCCCCTTGGCCCTCAAGATTCGAAGTGGAACATGCTGCATCAGAGGATGCACGCTTATGATGATATCTGGCTGGTATTTCATCAATCCTTTGGCTACCTCCCTGTCAGACATAATGTAGCAAAGTCAAATGATGCTGAAGATATACCCAAAACATCAATTTACAGAGATCTAACATATTACCAACAAGGAGAATAGTAGAGGTGGAGAGAAGATAATCACTCCCTAAAGGTGTCTAATACCAAACTTGTTTTGTCACCATGAATGACAATGAAGGTTGCAGAGAAGGTATAACTGCACACCACACTCAAGGCCTGCACAGTCCAAGTTCTAACAAGCTAGAAGTATGCATTGTGGAAAGCAGGTAGTTCACAAATCTATAAGGCTCAAAACCCCAACCAAATTATTTCTTCCAAGACAAAAGCCAGATGTGGCATCCAGGTTGCACATCCAGGTCAAAATAACTCAATTGCATCCAAATATAGCAATGAACAAAATACAAAAGTAATGACAAGATGACGATACACACTGACTTAAACAACCACACTACAGAGATAATAGCCATAGGTCACAGTTATGTGCACAAAGTATAAATGGGCACCAAAAATTCATTCAAACCCACTTTCCCACCATCATTATCACCACAATGATGACACACACTCATGATACACACAAAGCAAGAAATGTGCAAAAAGCAAAACACGAAAAAAAGATCTCACATGATGAGATTTCAACCAGGGTGTTCAAAAATCGAAACAAGAAAAGTAAATAAATGGGTCCTACAAAAAGATTCCTCGGTTTGATCTTTGTGGTGTACCCTACAAGCAATGCTTTCAAATTGTTCAATGCATGGAGTTTAGTACATATCTAAGACATAGCACATGACTTAAAGACAACTTCAAAAAACCAGTGCATATAAATATAAATTATTTGGAGATACCATTCAGGATAGCAAGAAGAATGTGTGGTCCCATGCATGACCTCCTAGATGCTTTTTCCTGCTTGATACTCCGATGGATAGGGGTGAATATGGATTGGTTTGGTGTGGATTGGGGGTTAATCTGCAACCAAACCGTATATTACGGTTTGGATTTTTACCAAACCAAATAGTTAGTTGAGACAAACCGCTTAAAACATCAAAGTGTGGGTTGTTTTAGTTTTGGCGGTTTACACTATTTGTACTATTAAGCTCATTTGTCAAAAAAACTATTTATTCAATTTAATACATGATATAAAAAATCAAAGTAAACAAGCAATAATATTAACATAGAAATAACAATATCTCAAATATATTCCAAAATAACGTAACAAAGAAATATAAAATAATATTTTAAGTGAAAAATTATTCATCAATTAAGAAATACTACAATGACAAATTTAAGATTAGTCTACAGTACTCGATGAGAAAAAGGATTTGTAACATACTNTATGTATATATGTGTGTGGTTTGGCTTGACTTAGTTTGGTTCAAACTCTAATACCGCAACCAAACTGAAAATGCAGTTTGGTTAAAAAATCAAACAATAACCAAACCGCACATATATCAAACTGTCATTGGGAGTTTGGTTTAGGCAATTTGGATTTTTTTTTTTTGTTCAATCCTACTAGTGGATGCTCTGTCTAATAGCCCTAGGCTACCCGAAATCGTGAAGGCACCACCAAATTTGGCAGCTTCCAAACAACTTTTCACATTGAGGTTGCAATTGATGCTACCCACATTGCTAACCCCTTTGTTGTCCTGATGGTTGATTACCAAAAAACTGTCATTGATGAATCTGTGGTTTCTCTTGAGCCTACATTATTCTCCCACTTCACTTTGGTTATGAGCTTTGTATGATTCTCCATTTTGAGATAGAAAATGCCAAAAAGGTGAGACTCTCCTACATCACCTCCAAACACTAAGAAGGCGAACAAGAACAAGAATAGAAACAAAATGGGGCCAAGTGATCAAGTTACCCTTCTCCTTGAGGACAGCGTCTTACTCCATTGTTGTTATGAGTTACTTGAAGTTCTATGTTTATAACAAACAAACTTTTGAACGCGTAGGGTTGGGGCGTCCCCCCTCTTTTGTGTATGTTTCCTTGATGTTTTGCTCGGGTACACCCTAGCTAGCCTTAGCACCTCTTCTTCGTCTCGATGGATGCCTTGGACTAAGATTTGAGCTAAGTATTCTGTACATTCCTTATTGTAGTTGTCATGAACAACTACCAAAAAAATAGTAAAGGAAAAGAAAAAGAGCATAAAGTCGCATCCAACTTCTCAATTATCAATGATGCATTTCCATGGTCTTCTGGCAGTACTTAACATGGATGGTTTACTTTGACTGTGATAGTTTCTGTTGCAAGATCTCAGCCATTGACAGTAACTGTAAATGAATAAACCAGTTAAACTAGGTTGTTCAACATCAACAACAGATCCAAGGCAGTTCACCACCAACCCCCAATAATTACTTCTAAAAAATTCCCAACATCCAAAAGGAGAAAGGTCAAACGGGAGCTCTCATACCTAGACTGTTTGATTGTTTAACTTACCCATTCTTCCTACCCTACGAGTTAATAGTAAGAAGCAGACAAACCAGTTTTTTTCACATGAAAACATAGGTATGTCGTGGTCTCAGCTAAAGCATTCAATTCAGTCATATGCCTTTATCATATTAATATAGGGCGAGGATGACCAGTAATAAACATAAGAATTTCATTTTTACTCAAAAGAAGCTTTTTAAACATTGAAACAGTTATGCCTCGCATCCAATAGCATCCCCACCTTAGAGACCTAATCAGCCTAAGGATCAAAGGAATTGTAAATAGAGATCACAGATATTAGACTAATGAACCATAGCTAGCACATGAGATCCCAAAAGGACTAAATTAATGCATAGTGAAGTGACTAACCGTGCTATGAATGTTGAAGTAGCAGCAAAGTTGGACTGATGCACAACTCGTGGAGCTGAACCATAATACGTCATTTTCCAGAGAGGCCCATGTTTCACTAGAAAGTTATAGCTCTTCGGCAATTGATTAAATGGCCAAGGGGTGTGATCAGACCACAAATCCGTAACAAATACCTGCAGTTATAACTATTTAAGAAGGAGTACAATAAACTAAATAAGCATTGAACTGTACCTCTTCCCATAAGAATATATTTAAATTAAATAAATAAATAACAGGAGGGGATCAATTTTCCACCACCTTATTATCAAATACAAGCAAGGACATGATCAACAAGATTTATGTCAAGAAGTAACCGGGGGCTAGCAGCAGTAGCAAGGCAGCACAGCAGTGTCATGAAGTGAAGGAAGCAACTCTAGCACTAGACTACTAATTCATCAACTGGAGAAACAGAATAAGCTTCCAGCAGCAGTACACTTCAGCAAATACAGTTACAGCCACTTTAGCAACAGTTCCGACCTCTAACAAATGATGCAGCAGCCTATAATAATTAAAACTTTGTTATACATCTAGTCAAGAAGTGGTCATGTTACTGTTAGTATTCATACAATGTAGCCCTTCATGTACCTAAGTTATTAGGAATTCAATTCCATTAGTTGAGGGTGATTAACAGTAATCTATTTCAATTGAGGAATATGAAAATGCATCAAGAAGAATACTAGAAGTTCCCTATCAAATTACAAATCAAATTTCAATTTCAGTCTCTTGCTTGAACAAACATGGTTGACAGTATGCTAGGTCTATTTTCAGTTGTTCACATTTGATTAATTTCATGATATTTCTAACAGTTTCAACAAACTGTATTAAGTAGCCATTTTATTCAGTTTGCTAAAAAACAATCTACATCAAGCAACAGTTGCCCCATGTAGTCATGTGAATGATTGACCATGAACTCAGCTTGGATTCTTCCTTTCGACCTTTGTCTAGCTTCTGAAGCCCCTTCCCTTCCTCTAATTCTCAACTCTTCTCCACTCTCCCTCAAAATTTTCTCCCTTTCCCTCAGAAACACGTCATTTTCCCCCGTGATTGAAGTCATTTCATCACAACTGATATCATAATTGGTTCCAATCCCAGGGAATTCAGCTTTGTTTCCACCAAAAATGCTCCAAACACAAATTCTGCAAACAAATTAAGAAACACAATTCTTTAATCAGCAATCTGCAAACCACAATTCCTAATCTGATTTTGCCCTATTTTGGTTATGGCATCAAGTTCTGCAAGTACAATTTCTGAAGATTTTTCTATTCTGGTATTTGGCCATCACAGTCTGCAATTATATACTAAAACAACTCAATTTTGAAGAATTTCCAGCTTATGAGTTGGGTTGCCTTTTAAGGGTGTTCTTGATTCTGTTTCATTACACAGTTTCGATTTTGATTTGGCAATTACGAATTATAGCTGTCTTAGCTTGTGCATCTCAGGTACAGTCTTACAGCAAAACCAGTGATTAAGTGGGTATTCTTCGATTTTGTGTGCTTTAGTTGGTTCATCTCAAATCTCTGATCACCATTCTCAAAGTGATTAAGACTATTCTTTATTAGGTCTGTCATTATTGTTGGCAAATTTCGTGATATTAAGCTACATCTTGAATCTATTATTTTATTATGTCTTGTGTATAAATATAAGTTTTAAAGTTTTATTCGGTAAGGGTGAGTTTCACAATAAGATTGGCTTGCGTGAAGCTAATCCAAGTGATTTCAAGCGACCATCACTTGACTATATATTCAAGGGAAACTATGTAGTAGTTCAATTTGTATTTGGAGGTTGCTCAACATGCGTCCTTAAGCTCATGGTGATAGAAGCTCAAGCTGTAGGTGTCCAGAAACGAAATACAACTTATCCGCGAGGTAGCAGCTCAAGCTAAAGTTTCAAAGTCAAACTACAGGTGATTCATGCATTAGTAGCTTCAGCAGATTGCCCTTGGTACCTGTTTTGCACAACTTCAGTTCAGGCAAAAATACAACATTCTCACACTTCCCACTTTGCCAGATGACTTTGACGAGAGGTTTTTAGTAAGTCTTGAAATAACTTCCCTCTGTTTTGAGTGTGCACGAGAGATCTGGTTTGAAGTGAGAGAAAACCTTCTTTTGAGCACCTATGCATACAATCTTGAAATTTCAGAAAACTACCTATTTCCTAAGAAATCCTCATTCTTTGTTGGTGATAAGAGTTTCAATGACTTGAGATCTCTCACTTTTTTTTTTCTAAACACGATCTACCTTTATTGGCCTACACAGTATAAAGTTCCAATGCATGGCTCATACGTAGATTTAGGACATTGTGTTGTGGTAGGAAGAGTTCAGTTAATAGAATATCCACTCAGAGAGACTAGAAGGTGTCCGAGTAGAAACTGGTTTGCAAATGTAAAGAGAATATTTAAAGGTCAGGTGTCTAGGGTTAGTGGGTTAGAGGATTTAGTGCGTTCATTCATTGATCTATAAGTTCACTATTCTCACATAATAGATTTTCAATTGGTGGCATGATACATGGAGGGTTTTCTCCATAAACAAGTTGATCATCGTCACCAAAATATTGTGTTCTCCATATTTCTACATTTTACTTTACATTATGTGCATGTAAATGGTGATGGTTTATATTTAAATATCTAGATACATAATTTCTTTACGTGTATTGAAATTATAAATTTTTTTTATTTTATATTTTCACAAAAAAATGCCTATTCATCCCCCTCTAGGTGTTCATGGGACTAAATGCCATTTTATCATTCTTAATTTTGAAATCTGAATTTTGAAGAAAATCAATCTCCAATGGCCTTGCCAGTAAAAAACAACAGACTTCTCAAAAACCTCATTGTTTCATCATTCCCCTTCACTAGTAAACACGGTCTCTTTCTTGATTCTTCTTCATAATACTGTCATTCTTTCTCAATGTCAAAGCTAGTGTTTCTAAATTGCTGCACAGCAAGTAGCTCTAACAATTTCTTCTACAAAATAGACCTCAGTTTCCATATTTGCTATCAACATCATCCTCAAACCCTTGGTGTTCCAATATCTGATTCCACTTCAGCTCATATAAATGCGCTATAAAACAATTTTCCATTCTTTAAATTCTGAATTCTTGTTTGAAGTCCTCATACAAAAATATCAGGCCCACGTTCTGCAAATTATCATTACTGAATATTATACACTTGATTCTTGCCTCCACAACATTCATTCACCCGATTCCTACAGCTTGCTTTCACATGATCATTTTTGCAAAATCTCAACTCCAATTAAATGTCAATGATTGTTAAAGTCAATGGCAAACTCAGTAAATAAATTCCTGATTGGCCACAGTTCTTGAAATTCCTTTCTGATTTCTTGCTACTACCAGCCCTGATAATATATGTCCATCTTTTACCTTAATTTGGCAAAGAAACACAAACAAATTAGTTGTCCACTTCCACTACTACATAGTTTGCTAAAAATCCAACTATATTCAAGCACTCATTAGTTTTCAGTGATCACATGGGTCCTTTCACTTGGGTTCCATATTCCATTATCAAGTAATCTTATCACAAGCTGGTGAAGTATAATCTTCTTCAGGAATGAATGCTGGAACTGATTCTCAATTTAGAGGCACTCCTAAGACAGCTACTCCTTTTGCAGAAAGTAATTATGACATTAATAAAAGGATAAGAATGTAGAAAAACAGAAGTCTCACAACTAAGACAGCTACTCGCATTGCAAAAGAAATAAATGAACCTTTTCGGGCTAAGCCATAATAATTCAAATTCCATTGAATTAAGTATTTGACCCTTTTGGAAAGGCTGACAATATCAATTTGACCCATTATTCAGAACTTAGACAAGCTTATGTGCAGTTTGATAACCATTCTGGTGCTTCGGCAGCTATGTATTCGAAAAAAACAGATACATATATGAGATGGTTGCAAACTATGTAGTAAACTCTCACTAAAATGAAGCAAAGGGAAGTGAATTAAATTTCCTTGACAAAAACTAGCTTGCAATAGTTATACAGAAGCCTAGCCGAGTTCTTGTGGTTCAAATCTGCCACATGTTATACCTAGTAATTTGATGTGGATGCATAATGAAAATAATTGGAATTTGGATTGATAAATATACTTGAAAATTCAAGTACAAAAGTTGGAAAATCACACACCTTACGGATGGAGTTGCTTCACTTTGGAAGTCCACTTAGGAAATTGCTCAACCTAAATGTTAGGACTCGCTCATCAACAAGAGGATTTACTATCCTGGATTACGAAGATAACTCACTTAAGATTTGATGTGAACTTAATCTACCTAAGTTGAACTTCACTTCTTTAAAGAAGCAAACAACAATTAATTGGGGTCATTTGAAGCGGTGGCATGGCAGCTCTTCGAAAACCTGAGGGTCTGCATTTAGGGGCATTCTTCTTTGGGTCATCCAAGGTCCTCTTTGGAACAAGGTTTGGTTCATTCTCTCTTAAGCAATGGGCTTCATTAATGCTTGATGTGAGTTGTTGTTGAGTTATTCTGCATCATCACCCCCTCTTCAAGAAAACTCATCCTCAAGTTAGGATTATTACAGGTTCTATAGGGGTTGTTTGGAGGTGCCTTAGTTCCTCATTAGTAACCCAATAGTCTTTTGTTGCAGACGCACCCTTGAGTCATATCAAATGTTGGGTGTAGCTTTTGTGGTGGTGTGACGGAACGGCTTTTTTTTTTTTGCATTCCGCTAGCGATCTCCTAGAACTGACACCAAAGTTTCGGTGGTCCGGTCGGGGCCGATTGTAACTTCCGATCACAAAATCACAGATGCCATCTAGAACTCATACACTTTAGTCATCAAACGTGTAGCGAAAGTCAATCTAATATCTTGCTGAAGCATTCATATTCATTCCCATAAAATTCATTCCTGAATATATAGCCATAAGCGTCTAATTACAAAAGTTTATCAATTCTAATAGATCATTACATTAACTGCTTCTTTTGTGGCGGTCTTCCAAAAGGTGTGCTTTTGAATCCTTACAATCCTCCAGATAGGCTCTAGTCACTCTGTCTCGTCAGGCACGAGTTCTAAAATTTCATCTGAAGGGAAAAAAATAGAAGACAATGAGTCGGAGCTCAATAAGGTACATGCAGATTTTCTATAAAACGTTTGTGCTGTCAACAGTTACAGATACATATACAAGATATCATTCGGCCGAAATCTTGCAGAACACTAAAACGGTCAATGCAGGTAATCATGCAACATAAATATCATAAGGTGACAATCGGCCGGACTATGCAAAAGTCGATTAGAAAGCCGGAACAATTGATATTAGAACATAAAACAAGGCCAGTTACAGTATAGAAATCCTCTTTTATTTATTGGTAAGGTTTCTGCTTAGCGAAAGGGGGGCTTTAATCGAGGATAGATTGTACACATCTCCTCACAATCACGGCAATACCTCATTGTACAAAGCCCCGAGGACGGCTCTCACTTCCTCCTTGTACAAAGCCCTGAGGACGGCTATCACTACCTCATTGTACAAAGTCTCGAGGACGGCTCTCACTTTCGTTATCCTCGATTATCACCATAAAGTCCTAAGGCATGCTGGAGAACCTTATCTCCTAATGCTAAGGTCCGAACTTATTTATTTTGTTAAAAAGCCGGTTCATATATTCTTTGTTTATTCCGGACGACTATACCACAAGCCGATTTCAAAATCACACTACAAAGCCAGCTTCAAATTTATGTTACAAGACCGGTTTCAAATCATAAATTTCATATGCCGGTTTCAAAATTATAAATACAAGGCCGATTTCAATTATTCTTGGCTGGTTTCAAAATTATAAATATAATGCTAATTTCAATTATTCTTAGCCGGTTTCAAAATTATAAATATAAGACCGATTTCAATTATTCTTAGCCGGTTTCAAAATTATAAATACAAGGCCAATTTCAATTATTCTTAGCCGGTTTCAAAATTATAAATATAAGGCCGGTTTCAAATTTGGGCAAGGCAAGTAACATTACTAGCCGATTCCCATTTTCATGCAAATCCAGTTTGAGCAGAATATAGAGAACAGAAAGCATGAATTAACCATCAAATCATATAAGTATGGAGTCAAAAATACAGTTTATCAAGTCATTATAAGCGGCAAGTCAGATATACTACATGCTTAAGCATATAATTTAAATCGACAGGGAAACACTTGCAATTTCTTCAAATCTGGAACCTTAAAGCATAAATTTTAAAACTGGGGTATACTTGCAATATTCTTAAAAACAAAACTTAAAAAGAGTAACGTCCAAAGTATACTTGCCTAATAGTTGTCCACCCACTCTTACAGACTTGAAGCTTTTTCTCATTTTCTACTCCTTGCTGTTCCTTCTTACCAGTACTCATACTTGCTTCTTTGACCGAAACTGAGTATATATAGAGGAGGGGTTAGGTGGAGTAAGTGGGGGTAAGCTACCTACTTGGTACTTCTTCTCAGAGGTTAGGTGGGAGTAAATAATTTAAATTACTTTGGTACTTCTTTTCAGACGGTCAACGGGGTGGTTTACTTATTTCATTTAATTGGGGTCTAGTTGGGTTCTAACTAATCAACAAAGTTGGTCCTTATCTTTAGTAGCCCTTAATTTATTCCGGTCAACTCTTTGATCAATGCTTCATATTCTAATCAGACATCGTTTACTCAGAGCTGCCAACGTTTCACTTCTTTTATTCAAGACCGGTCAACCTTTCTCAAAGCCGGTCAACTCTTTGGTCGGCCTCCCGATCAACATTTTGACGCTGGTCAACATCTTGACGTCGGTCAAAGATCCGATCAACATCACAAATTTCGGTCAACCTTACTTAAAGCCGGTCAACATTTTAAAAGCTGGTCAACCTTTTCTTGTCATCTATTCCGAACTTTAAGCAGTCCAGCCTTCTGTGGGACAAGCTACTCTGATTTTAAGTGGCATAAGGCCATCCCGATATTAAAAGGTATAAGGTCACTCCGGCCTCCGGATTTCATTTTTGACATTTTTACTCCGGATTTCAATCTTCTTCCGGTTTTAAATCGAAAACAAAAACATACTCTTGGTTTTAATATTTTATTCCGATTTTAAGCTCTTTTTTTCGATTTCGGGATCTCACAGGTGGGTTGTGGTTGTTTAGGAATCAAGCACAATAAAGTCAAGCAATTCATCTAGTGTCAGATCAGAAGCCTTAGCTGATTGCTCCAAGGCCAGGCCATAGTAGGCACATAAGTCGGAAATATTGAAACCGGGGTTCATTCCCAAGCTATCCTGAAGTTGAATTAGATAAGCATTCAGGTTGATCTTTTTAAGCACCCAACAAGGACAAAATTTTTAATCCCATAGTTTGTGATATGTTCCCATAGGAAAACGTTCCTTGCATACGTAGACCATGACAAGGTCACCTTCATTGAATTTAGCATTCTTCTGGTGGAAGTTAGCAGCCTGTTTGTGATGTGTGTTGGCTTTTTCCAAATTAGTCCTAACTTGAGCATGGATGTCTCTGATATGGTTTGTTAACTCTTCAGCCTCCAACCTTAAATTCTTTGATACCGAGAGTGGAATGCGGTTGAGGATATGCCCCAGATTTCATCCATAAACAGCTTTTAAGGGAGATAGTTGGATCGATTGGTTGCGAGCAGAATTGAAAGCAAACTCAGCCTATGCAATGATTGCATACCAAGTATAGGAATTTCCATAGATAAGGCTAAGAAGCGAATTGCCAAGAGACGAGTTGATAACCTCAATTTTCCCATTAGTTTGGGGTGAAATGTACTCAAAATTTGAATCTTTGTTTCCGTAAGTTCCGATAGTGTTCACCAAAAGTGGTTAATAACTATTGTGTCTTCTCCAAAGCAATAGTTTTTGGTACTCCATACAAGCAAACGACGTTCAACTTGAGAGGTGTTGGTAGTGAAATGGCCAGGTATGAGGTGAGCCATTTTTTTAGTAGCGGTCAGCCACAATGGATATGGAGTCATGTCCTGAATCGGATCCTAGGCAATGCCAAAACAAAGTCCATGATAAGATCTTCCGAAAGATGTCATGGGACTGGAAGGGGTTGGTACGTCCCATCATTTAATCACAATCCTTTTCCACATTGAGTTATTGATAGACCATGCATTGTTTCACAAATTGATCGGTATCTTTGCTCATTCGGGTCCAAAAATAGCATCCTTGATGAGGATGTGAGTTTGGTCTTAGCTGAAATGTCCTCCAAGACACCCACCATGTTACCTTTAAAGGGAGAGCCATTGACCTTGGTGAAGGTCGTGTCCCATATATTGTCATCTATTATTCCTCCAAACTAGGTGTCGATGTGATAATTTTCTGGAAGTAAATCAAAGCCGATTACTTCATAGGTTAAAGTCTAAAGGAGGTTGGCTTTAAGACTAAGAGCATCATCAACCTTGTTCAAAGCTCCGAACTTCTAAGAACGAATATGCATTTCTAAAGAAAAGACACCTACTTAGCGTGATGAGAATTAAGCTTCTTCTACGCATGGAGGAACAGTAGAGCTTCAGGGTCGAAAAGCAAGGCAAACTCTTTGTGGATCAAATAGAAATGCTAAAAACGTAGTTCCTAGACAATAGCATAGAATTCTAAGTCTATGTGGACTAATGCTTTTTTGCGTCGTTGAGCTTCTCACTAAACAAGGATACCCGTTAGCCCCTTTGGCCAAGGACAACGCTGATGCCAAGATGAGATATGTCACATTCAACCATGAAGACCTCACTAAAATCAAAAAGGGTAAGAACAGGCCTCGGTTAGCATCGTCTTCACCATGTCAAAACTGGTGGGAGCGGAGTCGTTCCATTGAAAGTTGCCCTTTTCATTCAGTAGGTGATGGGGGCAACAATGATACTAAAGTTTTTTTTATGAATTGAGGTAGAAGGTAGCTAGCCCGTGAAAGTTGCATACTTTCATAATATTTTGCTAGATAGGCAATTCAACAATTGCCTGTGTCTTTTCTTTGTCCACTTTGATGCCCTCGTTGATGCTTTCTTTCATAAGGGGAACATTTCTTTGGATTGATGAATAACTTTTCATGCCAAAGTACTTCAAAAATTTGACGAAGATGCAACGAGTGATCGACAAGTTATTTGCTAAAAATAGGATATCGTCAAAGTAAACAACAACAAATTTTCCAATGAAAGGTTAAGTACCTTGTCTATAAGCAGCATGAATATACTTGTGACATTTGAAAGGCCGAATTGCATAACAAGCCATTTGTAGAGTCCTTCGTGAGTCTTAAAGGCAATCTTCCATTTGTCTCCCAGGTGAATGCAGATCTAGTGATATCCACTTCTAAGGCCATCTTCGCAAAAGCACGATATAGCATATCTAGCATATTACCAAGTATTGGGATCAAAAAACTATACTTAACTATAATCTTGTGGATAGCACTGCTGTCAACACACATCCTCCAGGTGTCATCTTACTTTGGGGTAAGTAGGGCCAAGAATATGCATGGAGTAACACTTCCTTAGATAAGCCCCTTTTGGAGAAGCCCTTTCACTTGCTATTGCAATTCGGCATGTTTGGCTAACATCATTTGATAAAGGGGTAGGTTTGGTAAGGTGGCACCGCGGACTAAGTTGATTCTGTGTTGGCTATCCCACATAGGCAGAAGCTAATATAGTAGTTCTTCGGGGCTAGATCACTGTATTCACGTAGGAGTTGTTCCATAGCTAGGGTGGTGGGAATTGGACTTACAAGGGTGGACGAATGTACCACAAGTGCATAGGAAATGAGATTTTCTCTACAAGATTCTTCAAACTCTTTAATGGAGAATTAGCTAGTGGGTTGGTCAAGTGAAATGGCAGCTTCATGTAGTGGTTATAGTACGAATTCTACTCCTTGGAAGTGGAGAGAGTAGACATTGAGGCATTGTCATGGAGCACCCTCTAGTGGAACTACCACAGTCACCTGAAAACGATGTGGCAGGCATCCATGGGGGAGTATGTCAGAAAGGTACACATCTTCATAGTGCCTGATTGATAACTTTATTTGACATTCTTCTCAAACAACAATCTCAGCACCTTTTTTTGAACCATGAAGCTTCATAGGGTCGAAGGTGTTTCTCGCACTTTAGTTGTAATTTATCAATCATTCCTTGGGAAACAAGATTAATGTAGCTTCTATAGTCAATTATGATTATGCACATTTTCCTTACATGGTGCTGCACGTGTGACAGATGTGGTTATAAAGCCAATGGTCCTCACTTTATTCACGGGTGGTTCTGAGGACTTTTCAAATGACCGAGAATTCAGCCGCAGTGTCGGGTTCGCTTATTTCCTCCACTTTTCCCTCGAGTAAAATCGTAGTCCAACATAGTCATCAAGTTATTGATTGACTAAGTTGACTCAAACCTGGTTGCCTTTCTAGGGGCACATATACACCCTATGTCCTTCCTTTCTACAATGAAAACATTCTTCTCAGGCCCAATCACTGATACGAGGTGCTGTCAACAACTTTGTATGGCTTGGTCCCTTGGGACGATTGTTTGAAAGGTTGGCTATTGTCCCTCCTCATTCGGGACACCTCATGGTTTGCTTTAACTTTGTCTCAGCTTTAAGCACCATTTGGTGTGCTTCCTCAAGTGTAGACGGTGCATTAGGAGTTTGTCATGGATGGTTTGCTTGACCCCAGGCCATGAGTTGATCGTCATCTTCTCACTGATTGACCTAGCTCAAGTATCTACAAAATTCCTCCATGTAACCAGCAATGTCTTGGTAGGACCTTCGTTTGAGAAGTTGGAGTTTTCAGTACAATGTTTGGGAATACTCCATAGGAAGGAACTTCTCCTCTAACTTTATTTTCATTTCCACCCACATGCTCTCTCATTGGTGCCCTCGTTGGTTCCGACTTGTTTGGTAACGTTGCCACCATGATAAAGCCAGTCCACAGAGCTTGGTGGTGACAAAGTGCACCTTCCTTTCCTCAATTAATTCTTTTCATTCAAAGAATGCCTCTAGCACCACAATCCAGTCACAAGAAACTTTAAGATCCATTTTCCCCTTAAATTTTAGTACATCTACCAAAATGATTTTGTCAACATTCTCTAAAGCTCGAATGAGGACCTCCAAGGAGAATAGAGATTGGTTGTGGGCTGGCAGTTGGGCTTGAAAACTGGTGGCTGGATGTAGCGGCGGCTGTGAAGAACTAGAGCTGGAGTGTCCTACGTCAAATCCTTCCAATGGTTCTTCTGGAATGATGAATGGAGAAGTGGGTTGTGGGACTGGTCAAACGGGGGACCGCCTCAATGCTTCTTCAAGTTGGCATTGGAGTTTTGCATTCTCTTGGCGTAAGTTTACAATTTCATACTAGTAATAGATGTCCGGGATTGAGTCGTGCGTCCAACTCTATGTCGGATTCTTTTGATATTTCTGCATGAATTTTTCCTTCTTCAAGACCATATGATGCAGAAGCATGTTATAATTAAACTGGAATTTGGATTGATAAAGATAGTTGATAATTCAAGGGAAAAAGTTGGAAATTGCTCATCCTACAAAGAGACTCGCTCACCTTTGGTAATTAGCTTATGAAATCACTCAATTTAAGTGTTGAAACTCACTGACCAACAAGAGGAACTACTACTTTGGATTACGGAGAGAACTCACTAAAGATTTGATGTAAACTTGATCTACCTACACATTGAACTTCACTTCTTTAAATAAGCAAACAGCAATTACTAAGGTCATTTGGAGAGGTGGCACGGCTGTTCTTCAAAAGGGGGAGAGTGGCACATTTAGGGGCATCTTCTTTGGGTCAGCCATAGTTCTTCTCGGAACAAGGTTTGAGGCATTCTCTCTTGAGTAATGAGCTTCATTAATGCTTGAATATGGCTGTAAATAACTTGTCTTTACTGTTATATCAGTCGTTCAAGCAAGACGATTAATTTTGAGTTGTCTTGCATCATAACCAAAGAAAAGTTGTCCCAACTATTTCCCCTCATGGACTTTTGGAGTACATAGTTATGCGACCACAATTGGAAGGTTTGCTAGCCTTGCAAGGGAATTACTCAATAACAGGAATAGATAAGATGGTAGTTGTCAAATGAACATCAGGTTAGCAAATTTATTACTTATGGTTCCTAAGGGAAAGTTTGCCAATATATGTCACAAAGCGCTTTCAAGAGGCAAAACAACTACAGATTTTCCAATTCCAGAAACAGAAATAGAGGAAACTATTGAAACACAAGTAAAACAGCTTCTTGAGTAAGTAACAAGATTATCTAGCGGTTAAGCTTTGAAGGAACAAGGGAGGCAATGGACACAATTAAGCAACAATCCGAATACAATCTTGCTGAGTTCAGCAAAGTATACCAGACCAGAAAATAGCACAGATCAAGGATATATTGCATAGATAAGAGAGTTGTTATAATGTACAAAGCCAACAAAGGAACCAATATTGCAAAAGAAGTACTCATTGAAAAATGTCTCCTGAAACACTGCTGCGATTCCTGTGCTACAAATGTGCATAATGATTGTGAAGTTTATACTAAGGTATCTGTGGCCCAAATGACCCACCACTACGTCAATCAAGCAAAAAAATGATCTAGGTTCAAAACTAGAAGCAAACAAGGTAATAGAAAGTCATAGGTTGGACCAAACCACTTCTACATCTTCATATCACATCACAAATTCCTTCCTAAGTTGGATCAAACCACTTTTCCAACACGCAGTTGTGACCATTATCATTTTCATTAGCATTCCTTCAAGACTAGGGGCAAAATCTTGTTAGCAAGACTGCTCACATATGCAAAATAATGGCAGCACAAGTAGCAAGGCAGCCTGCAGCTGATGAGGATACCTACATTGCTCTCATCAGCAGTCTCAGTAGACAGAACAATAGATGTTACATTGCTTATACGGACCACAATTTTCTCAATTTACAAAGTACCTCTGTTTCAGTCCCATTGTCTTCGTTCCACTCTTTGGGACAAGGATGATTTCATCCAGGAAGGAATTGTCATAAAGAAAGGGGCAGAAGCATCAGCAATGCAGAACAGCACTGTCATGAACTGAAGTGAAGGAAGCTGCTGATTCAGCAACTGAAGAAAAAAACATTACCAAAACAAGCATCCAACAGCAAAGTAGTGCAGACACGGACACAGACATGAAAAATGAATGCGATATGACACCGAAACAGCAATCCATCATTTTTCAATAAATTAGGACACAATACATTGGTCACACTATCACTAAAACTTACCTAAAGGAACAGAATTGATTAAACAACAATAGATTACATAAAACAAGCAACACATCATTTTACAATTAATAATTGCCCAAGACATTCAGTTACAAGCAAAAGTTCCAAAACAAGCAATTTAACAAATAATAAGAGGTAGGAAAATTCAGGGAAAAAGTAGTTCTTATTGTTCACAATTATGTAAAGAAAAAGGTAAAGGAAAAAGACAGCCAAAAACAAACACATAACCATGGTTTGTAATGCCCAAAAAAAAATAAAAAGTGAGGAAATCAATCGGAGAAAATGGCATTTAGACCTAGAAGCACCTAAGGGGGTGAATAGGTGTTTGTAGCACAAATTACAAATTAATTTTTGTAACTTTAATACATGTAAAAAAATCATTTATCTAAATGCTGAAATTATATTACCATTCTCGTGCATATACCATAAATAAAATGCAAAAATTGAAAAAATATAATATTTTGACGGCAAAGAAAAAACTCTTAACTTGCTTATGGAGAAAAACCCTCTGAGCTATGAGTCGCCAATTGAAAATTTACTATATGAGAATAGTCAACTTACAGACTAATGAAAAGATGCACTAGACCATCTAGCCGCTAACCCAAGACAAGTGACTATCTAAAACCCTCCTTAGATATGCAAATTTGTAGCTACCCAAACATCCTTTGGTTTTATCAAATGGATCTTCGGTTGATCAAACTTCTTTAGCCAAAGCATGCCTCAAATTTACAAAACAAACCACACATCGAAAACTCCATAGATTGTAGGCTAATCAATTTAAGGTTTTATTTCAGATTTTGTAAGAGATCTCATAATGATAAGGTACTCATTTTAATAAAAGAATACTCTCCTAAAAAGGAATTGTTCTCTTAATTTTTAGTCTTAGATGCTTAAAGATAATTTTCTCAAACTTCACTCTCTTCCACTTTCACCCTCCTTTCTTCTTTGTTGCATCTTTGAATGATGAACAGGAGTTTATAAAATAAACTCCTTGTTGAAACAGCTTAGTGGAGTGATTAATGGGCAGAAACTAAATTTTCGCTCGAACATAAGTCGCCCAAACATCGTGCAAAAATAATACCGGCCCTCCACTTGAGTTTCTAATATGTGAGAGAGTTGTGGTCCTAATTTGGAATCCCATAGCTTAAGCCACTATCTCACAAACAACGTGTAGGTGGTATTTGAACATGGTTAGCTTAAATGTATATCTTGTCGGCTATGTGCGGGCTTGGTACATAGTCTTGATAACTTGAAATCATATGCCAAACAACCTACAAACACATATTGAGCAAGTGCAGATATTCACTCAAGCATGAATCGCGCTCATGTGAGCCTTTGCTTGTGCGAAAAACAATCCTACCGCATTAATCAAATCTAAGCTTAAAAACTTTCACCTAGAGACAAGATATAAAATAGACTTAACACAATCTACTAAACACCAAACTATAATTCAAAAGACAAAGCCAGGTCACAAAGCTCCCTCCATTCAAAAAGGCAAAAAAAGAGACAAGAGTCAAACAAGCAAATGCAATAAAGGATTCAAATAACAATTAATAACATAGTTAGGACAAAAATAGAATAAAATAAAAAACACTAGAGCTATGTTTCGAACATGCAGGTCGACAAAGTTTTGATAACAGAACAAATACAGCAAGTTCAAAATGTACATTGGTAGCCATCTGCACGATTCCACCCGACTGTTTCGATCAGATGTACAATTTTCTCATTTTACATAATAAAATATTCGCTCAAATGTATCCCAAGTATGTCTCCAACATGTGTAAACGTGTTTTGGCATGTGCAAATTAACAACAAAATATTCTAACATACGACAGAGAGTGCCTAACTTTCATTGAGAGTCTTCGATGTGTCGGAGACAGTCACTGTCCAACATGTGTTGGTCACCGACATGCCACCACAGAGGAGGCATCTGTGCTCCTATTTCAACAGCAGTTACCTTCTACCAATACAGTTGCAACCACTTCAACAACAGCTCAGTCCTCAGACAAACAATGCAAAAGCCTATAAGCATCAAAATTCTTTATCACAGCAAGCTAAGGAGTGATTATGTTACAACTTACAACCAA
The DNA here is from genome assembly GCA_025585075.1 of Nepenthes mirabilis. Lineage (NCBI taxonomy): Eukaryota > Viridiplantae > Streptophyta > Magnoliopsida > Caryophyllales > Nepenthaceae > Nepenthes > Nepenthes mirabilis. Next base: position 1,849 of record JAODPA010130131.1, on the reverse strand, counting down.
TTATACCCAGTAACAATTGTATTCAGTTTGTAAACAACTGTCTATATAAAGCAACAGCAGCCTCATGTAGTCATTTGAATGAATGAATGAATGAACATGAATTCAGCTTAATTCTTCCTAACAGCATTTGTCTAGCTTCTCAGTCCCATTCATTTCCTCTAATATTTAATCCGTTCTTCACTATACTTCCAACTTTCCTCTCTTTTCTTCACAAACACATCATTTTCCCCCTGAGATTGAAGCCACTTTATCACAAATTACTTTGTATGCTACCAGTCAGTGAAATCGCTACTACCATAAACCATGCAAAAGTGTTCAAATTGCCGATTCCCTGTCACGTAACAAAGGTGCATCACCAAGAAGAACATCAGTAGTACTCTGGTAACTCAATTATACAGCACCAGAAAGCGGGTAAACAAAGGAAGGCAGCAGATCTTATATGGTTAGCTGTACCAGCACTGTTTGTAAGAGAAGGAAGAGTATAGCAGCTATAGGCAGTTAGTTAGCAAGTAATATGGGACAGGTAGTAGTGCATCAGTAACTGACTCGTTAGTTAGAGTTGTTAGAAGGAAATGAGGTTGTTAGCAGTTGAAATTGTGTAAGACAATATATGTAACAGTACCAAGAATTGAATGTAATGAAGAAGAATATTGATCCTTACCTTTTCTCCCTCATCTGATCTCTCTTCTCCCTCGTCTGATCCCTCCTCTATCTCCTTCCTTCTTCTCTCACCTTTACTCTGTTTCTTTTATTCTGTTCTTTTCCTCTCTCGTTTAACTCTCTTTCTTTCCTTCTACTTGCCTGGCTAACATCTAATTCTCCAAATTCACATGGCTCCATAACACCCCCTTTCTCAATTCTTAACTCTCTCCATGTCCTAGCCAGCTGCCCCTTTTTTTGCTGATACAATCAATGAAAGTTGAATAGGCACAACTAGAAATCAAAAATATGTTCCTTTTTTCAAATATCTTTGAGATGAAAGTCGATATACTGTAAGTATTGTCTCAACAACTGCATTTGTGGCAATCAAGCAAGCAATTCATAGAAAACCAGTCGATATATCTGACCTGATAATCATCCCCAAATTCCTCATCAAATGCAGCTTTTATAGCCTCTGCGGAAGCCCTGTGACCACCACCAGTATCACTCATTAAAATAAGTACTCTCTTCGGGCCCTCCTGCCGGATACCACTAATCGGCATTCCTTCCTCCTCCAAAGCTACATGGCCATCATCCCCCAACCCATGATTTTGGCCAGATTGGGCTCCAACTGAAGCAAACTCAAGTGGAATTTTGTGGCAATGAAATCTTATAGCCCTGTTGAAATCGTCCAAAATTCTTCTAAGGCTACGTCCACCTCCACTTAACCTCAACGAACTAACAAATCTGAACCTATTTTGACTAGACAAACAAGCAAAGCCATGAAAACTCAAGTAACTAGAGGAAAATAGAGAATAACCACTTGAGCTATAGATCTGAAAGCTTGAATTGAAGGCAATGTTACCCAATTTAGATACAGGCTCAAGAAGAATTGTGGATTCTGATGTTACAGTTGAAGAATGAGTCATGGTTGTACAACCAAATCAATACATTAAGCAGTCTCTAGACATCGAAGGGCAATACTTTGGACTATGGGAAGAGTAGAAAGAAAGCGCGGAAGCAGACAAGTATAATACGGGAGCCAAGGATGGAGAAATAAGGAAGACAACAGGGAGCAAAGATAGGTGTTCATAAATTGGCCATGGACGGAGAAACATGGCGGAGAGAGAGAAAGAGGAAATCTTGGGTACGTTAGGAGCCACGCGAAAACGATCACTGGCATTCTGGAGCTATTTATTTGGGAAATTGA